>CAJVPS010002335.1:0-12563 GCA_910591765.1 Ambispora leptoticha | reverse complement strand
TTATAAAAATTCTGGATTAATATATTTTCCAGAAAGATTATAAAAAAGAGGATTTTTCAGATAAATAGAATTATAATGCAGACTAATTTTCATGCCTAATTTCCATACTATAGTATGTAATTCTACAATTTTGGTTATGTTACTGCAGATTCAGAAATTGATATAATCTTGTACCATATCAGATGATTATACAGTCTAAAGATAGTGCAGTAAGTATATGATACTTATTTATCACCTATTACAACACGTTGCAACTTCAAAATTTTATAAATTACAACTAATTGCAACTAGGTAATATTTTATTTATTACCATGTTGCAATAGTTGAGGAGCTATCTTTAGTATAGCCACATAATTTCTATTGGTACTCTCTAAATTAATTTTATTTTTATATCTATTTATTGTTCTACTATTAATTTCTCTTCTATTTTTATTGCAAAACTATGCTTCTTTATTATCTATTTTAATATTATTAATAGTGTATTTTTCTTCTGAGTTTCATTATGTTTGAGTAAAGAAAAATATAACTTCATTACTGTCATTTACTTTTTATTTTTCTTTGTCATTATCTGGTAAGTTTATTCTATTATTAAATTAGAAAATATCATCTTGTTCTCTGGATTTACTATATTACTATTGTTATTATTGTTGTCATGCTGTCAGATTATGAGAGTAACTATTAGTTGATTATTTGAAATGTGTTTATGAAGTTTTCTTTTCTCAAAACTTGAAATTTTGAGAATCTGAGAGAGCAAAAGATAATTATAATATTATGTTATCATTTTTTTCATTTTTTCCATTTCTTTCAGTTGTTATGATCTATGAGATACTAGTAGTATTTTAATTATATTTATAGATAGCTTCATTATTATTCTCTTTGGCTTTTTAGATAGAAGGTAAGTTATTATTTTTTTCATTACATTCTTGATCATCTGACTGATAATTGGCAGATTAAGTGACTTCGTATTCTAAATGCTGATTAATTCTAATTTCTTCTGAAGTCAAGTCATGACTACTAGGACCAGAGCTACATATTTTATAAAGTGATATCAGACTTTTCAAATGTTACAGAAAATAAGAAAGAAACTTTCCTTCTTTTAATTCAATATGTTCTTTAGAGGATATAGGCAGATATAGTTTCTTATTTATATTCTAATAGTATTCAAGGTAAGTGGTAGAGCAAGAAATTTCTCATTTTTTTCTAGCATCAAGAAATAGAACTTCTTCTTCTTTTTAAAAATTAATTTGTGATGAATAAGCAATCTCTTCTTCATCTTCTTCTGTAAGATTGATAATAAATTTTTCTTCTTTATTATTGATGAAGCATATTCTATAATCTTTATAATTCATTCTTTTTCTATTTCTATACCAATAATAGTGATAATTTTGTAAACTATACTGGTAATCTTGATATTATTATTCTAATCAATCTTCAATTAAAATGATTCTTTCAACTTTTAGACATTAATAATATTGATAACTGGTATAAGAAAAGTTACCTCAATATTTAGAGTTGCAAATATGTGATACTCTAAAGAATTGATCATGAGTGATACTTTTTGGATGATAACTTTTAAGATGATGATATTCTTTTACTGATAAAATAGTAAGACTTTGAGCAAGCATGTTGATTATTTAATTTACTATAAAATTGACAGAGTTTTGCTTTTATTTGAATAATTTTTTATACTGATAAAAGCCATGGCTCATCAGTATCAAAGTCTGATTTGCCAGGACTAGAAGTATTTAGTTTTCTATAATAATTCTAGATTCCAATCTATTATCCTCAAGATATAGTTTCAGATAATCACTATTATAAGAATTTTTAAGAATTTTGCCATCTAATGTTCTTAATTTGTAGATATCTTTATCAAAAACTTGATGAATATAATATGGTCCTTTCTATTTCTGAGCAAATTTTTCATGATACCAATGCTGGATTTCCATCCTCTTCATTAAGACTTTATCTTCAATAAAGAAAGATTGATAATTTTTATCTTGTTAATAAGTTTCTTTTTGTTTTTGTTGAGATTTTTGTACATTCTGTTGAGTGATAGATCTGTCTAATTCCAATTTATCTATAATAGTGCAAGTTCTTTTAACCAATTCATTTGAAGTAATATCTTCTTCATCATTAATTAGTGTTAATTTAAGATTTAATAGCGTGATAGCTTATCTACTATAGGTAAGATAGAAAGATGTGAATTTTATTAAACTTTGTCTTATTATTCTGTAAGTGAAAAGTACTGAAGGTACATATATATCCCATTCTTTTTTATATAATTGAATTAGTTTTCCAATAGCATCACATAATATTTTATTTAATCTTTTTACAAGCCTATTAGTTTGAGAATGATATAACGTTAATAGATAATGTTTAACTTGGTATTTTTCAAATAATTTTTTTATTAGTTTATTAGCAAAGATTATTTCTCTATCTGATATTATTTCTTTTGGAAAACTATATCTATAGAAAATATCTTCATATAGAAATAATATTATTACTTCTGCTAAGCTATTTAAGATTGGTCTTACTTCTGCCCATTTGATACAATAGTTTATAATAATTACTATATACTTATAATTATCTTTTATTAATGTAAGTGATCTAATTAGATCTATTCCTATCTTTTCAAAAGATTCTTTACTTTCTATAGAATATAGTACATTATTTCTTCTAATTTTTCCTTTGCACTAACATATATCACATATCTTTATATAGTTTTTAATATCAGAATATATCTTTGGCTAATAGTAATTTTAAGCAATTCTATGATAAGTTATTTCAATATTAAAATATCTAGTATATATTACTATATAATTTTTAAATAATACTTCTTCTATTTCATTAATTTTAATTACTTTCAAGAATTATTCTGGTTCTTTCTTATTGCATCTATATAAAATTCCTCTCTTTACTAAGTATAATTTTGCTTTATTTTTGAACTTTTATTGATTTTTTTCTGATATGACTAGAGTATTTAAATAAGTGATGAGTTGCAAATATTTAAGTAATTCTATTATATTCAAGTTGGGTAATCAGGTAAGAATATATCAAATAGTTATTAAGGATCTTTAATAATATGTTTTCTGATTTCTTTTATATCTAAGTTAGTTCTGGTTGAAAATATCTAGATAAAGAATCTATATTAGAATGAATTTAGCCTTTGCAATATTTAATTTTGAAGTTATAATTCTCTAGAATCAAAATTCAGCATGCAAGTCTTCCAGAAATTTTTGGTTTATTAAATAAACTCTTCAAAGTGTTATAATTAGTTATCAGAGTGAAAGAAATATTAGAATGTAAGTATAGTTTGAATAGTTATATTGTCCAAATTACTATATTCTAATTCAGTTATATAATAATTTTTCTCAATGTTATTTATTCTTTTACTAGTATAAGCAATTATATGTTTATTACCTTTTTTATCTTTTTATACCAAAACTACTCCTAAATCAAAGCTAGAAGTATCAGTATATAGTATGAAAGATTTTTTAAAGTCTGGATAAATTAATATAGATATAGTAATTAATCTATTTTTCAATTTTTCAAATACTTCTTGATGCTCAATAAACTATTCAAAAGGTTGATCTTTTCTCATTAATTGATTTAAAGATGCTACTATCTTTGTAAAGTTTCTTACAAAATATCTATAATATGAAGCTAAGTCAAGAAATTCTCTCAAAATAGTTAGATTTATCAGCCTAGGAAATTATTCTATAGCTGAAATTTTAGCTGGATCAGGCTTCAAATTATCTTTGTTAATAATATGTCCTAAAAAGACAAGTGTAATTTTGTCAAATTGATATTTACTTGGTTGAAGTTTTAGACCACTTTCTTTAAGCTTGTTGAATACTTATTTTAAATATATAAGATGCTTTTCAAAGTTATCTGAGAAGACATTAGTGTCATCAAGATAAATAACTACAAATTGTCCAAGATAAGACTTAAATATTTTGTTCATTAAGCATTGAAAAGTAGCTGATATATTATTTAATCCAAAAGATATCACATTAAATTCATATAGATCATTAGTGGTAATAAAGACTATTTTCTTTCTGTCTTCTGGTTTTACTTCTACTTGCCAATATTCAGAGGCTAGATCAAGTGTTAAGAAATATTTTGCTTTGCCAAATGTATCAAGTAGATTATCAATTTTAGGTAGAGAAAATTGATCTCTTTTTATAATTTTATTTAGTTAGTGATAATCTACACAAAATCTATATTTACTATTCTTTTTCTTAACTACTACTATAGGTGCAGATCATGAACTATCTGATGATGAAATAATATTTTGTTCAAGTATCCTTTCAATTTTCTTTTCTATGAATTCTTTCTTAATAGATAAGTATCTATAGTATGGCTTTAGAGCTATTGATTTTTCAGTTTCTGTATTAATTTCATGTTGAATAATTATAGTTTTTCCAGGTTTTTCATCAAAAAGATCTTGATATTCATTTAGTAATTCTTCTAATTATTGTCTTTGATCTGGTTTCAGATCATTTTCATTAGTATTTTCTTCTTTATTCACTTGATAGAGCAATTTTGATATTAGTTTTATCTGTTCATAATACCAGTCATCTTCATTATATTTATAACATTTAGTTAATAAGTGATTATTGACATGGAAATATTTATCTAAATCAGTAACTTCATTTCTCTTTAATTTTTTAAATATTAAGTGAAAGTATTTTTCTTTATTCAGTTGAGTATAATGTTCTTTTACTTGTAAGTCTAATGCTTTTATTTGTTCATCCAGACTTTCCTGAATATTTAGAAGCAATTAATCAATATCATTATCTTCTTCATATTCATCTTCATTTTCTTCTTTTATTAAAGATTTTCTTTCTTTAAATTTACCAGTTAAACCAAAATCTTTTTGATCTCTTTCTGAATTTTCAAGTTCTTTATAAGTTGATACTGAATAAATTTTTGAGATCTTTACTAGTGATAAGAATATTGCTTGTGTCATCTTTTCATCAGATTGTATAGTATATAACTGACTAGAATTATTATGAATTAATACTTTAATATTTCCAGTATATCCACATCTATAGTATCAGCTTTTACTTTTATTCCTTTATATACTAAAGAAGATCTAGAAGTAAGTTGACAAAATATTCCTTTTGGTATTTTAATTGCAATATATGAGTCTATTATCACAGTTTCTTGTGATAAAATAACAAGTTCTTTTAATTCTGAATATCTTAGATTAAAGTTAGCATTTGTTTCATAAGTACATTCTGAAATTTTTCCTTTGCCATTATTATCAAAGACTTTAAGTTCTACTTCTTCAATATTATATAAATTATTTTCTTCTTCAGTCTTATGATGCTTTTCTAAATATATAATAGATATTTCAATCTGTTTCTTTTGATTTTCAAATTATAATAGGCCTTTAGTCCAGCTTATAATTGCTTTATAAGTATGAGCCCAATTATTTCTTAATATAAGATCATAATCACCATTTACAGTTACTAATATTTTGATCTTGATTAATTTAGTTTCTAAAGTAATTGGTAAGCCAATTACTTCTCCAAGCACTTTTTCTTTCTGACTATTAATACTAATTAAATTTATTGTACTAGGTTTTTGAATTTTCCAGTCTATTTTCTTTAAGAATTATTAAGTAACTATATTACTCACAGCACCACTATCAATTATTATTTTACAAGATTAATTATTAATAAATCCATTCACATGCATAGTATCTACAGGTGTTTATTGAATTTGTTGATTTTCTTTCTCATTTTTTATTAATATTTTCTTGAGCTGATTATTATTAATTGAAGATTTTTTAGTTGTGAATGCACTCTCACCTTTCAAAGATGCATTTAAGAGTTTAAATACTCTTTAGTATTTAAGTAAGCATTCTGTTTGTTATTATTATTATTGTTTCTTCTATTATTATTATTATTATGATTGTTATTATTATTATCCTAATTATTTTTATTCTTCTTTAGACTAGCATATCTACTGACAATATGACCAGTATCTCCACAGTTATAACAGGTGATATTATTTCTTGAGTTATTATTATTGAAATTATTATTATTAAAATTATTATTAAAATTATTGTTATTATTAAAATTATTATTATTATTGTAGTTATTATTATTTCTTTTGCTTCTGTATTTATTTGTGGTATGGCCAAATCTTTTACAATTATTGCATCTAATAGAATTATTTCTAATATTAGAGTGACTATTAGATTGATTAGCAGTTATTAGCTTCTCCAACTTTGAAATAATACTTTTAATCTGTTTTGCTAATTTATTAATTCCAGTATCTACAGATGGTATTGACAAGAAAGATAAGCTATTTAATATAGCATTATATTACTAAAAATTAGAATCATAAGCAGTTGCTATATTAATTACTTCTTCTAATATTACAGAGAGAGTTGGATTTACAAAGAATTTGATTTCTGGTCTAAGTCCATCTATAAAGTAAGATACACATAAATGAGCTGGATAGATATTGATCAGATCTACTCTTCTAATTAATTCTCTGATAGCTGCAATATATTATTCTATACTTTCACCAGGTAACTATTTTCTCTATTTTAATTGTTGTTACTATTTTATATAGTCAGTCATGATTTCTAAAGTGCTTTTCAAATTAATATATAAATGAAGCTTCTTTTGCATTTATATTAGTATTATTAGCATAATCTCAAGTTTTTAGTTATTTTGGATTATGTAATTTTTCATTAATATATCATGTAATAGCTAAATCTTTTAGATAAGCATCTACTATCTGAATTTTTCTATTATTACTAATACTATTAGTGACACAAGTATTTTCAAAGTCTTGAAGCCAACCAATTGGATCTTGAGTATCATCATAGAATTCTATAATTTTGGTATAATTGGCTTCCTTTGATCTTCCTAGAGCTGTAGCAAGCACTCTAATCCTATGCATTAAATCTTCAAATCTATTATTAGTAGTTGATGAAGATGATGTCTTATTTTTTGTATCTCTGCTTATCTCTTCTTCTTCAAGTGATATTTGAGAAATAAAAGTTGAAGTAACAGATAAATCTTGAGTAATTGGCTGTGTTTCTAAATATTTATTGAGTGGTGATTATGCTAATATTTATTCAAGAATTTCTGGATTATATTTTTCAAACTGTTATAAAGTGTCTATTAGTTCTTTATTTAACTGTGACTGACTTGGATTAGATACTTCTATAGATATATCTTGTTGTTTTCTTTATCTATATTCTGTCAGGTATTTAGTTCTCTTTTCTTTAAATTTAAATATCTCTTGTTATAGTTTATAAAGATATGTCTGTACTTGTTCTATTGATAGATCAAGTTTTTCTTCTATTAAGATTGCAAATTCTTCTCTTGTCTTGATTTGTATTTCACCATATATTACTTCTTGATGAAAGCAATAGAATTTATTTCAGATGACCTGGTGATCTGATTCAATATAATCTTCAAAAGATAACTCAGTAAATAGTTGAGCAAAGAGACTTTCTCTTTCTACTTTGGTTTTTTTGGTTGGATTTACTTTGGATAAGTTACAAAATTATTTCTTCAATTATCTTTGATTCTTTACTAATTTCAATTTTAATTCACAGAGAATTCTTTATCTAAATCTGACTTGAATTTGATAACCCTATGGAATTATTTTTCTATAGAGAGGGCACTAAAAAGTTATTATCTTTTTGATATGAGTTCTGAGATGAGGGTGAGTATTAAATCTAATATTATAAAAGCACGTGATAAAAGTGACCATGTGCTTAAAGTGATATTTAGGAGAGTCTTTAAAAGATTTATTGACAAGAATATATCTATTATTATTTTAAAGTTAATCTAAAGATAAATAATGATAGTATTCTTGTTATGACTAGCTAGAATGTAGTCCAATTCCAATATGTAATTTCAAGATAAATATAATGTTCAGTTTATTAACAAGATGAATTAATAGATCTTAATCAAGATCTATTCTACAAGAGAGATTCCTTAGAATTCTCTTAAAACTATAATCTGCTAAAATGTAAGTTGATAACTAAACTCATAGAACTTAAACTAAACTAAATAACTAATTATCTAACTATTTAACTATCTATCTAAATTCACTAGCTAAGATATATCACTTTTATATATTTTAGAGATTATATAAATAATACTTTTATTATGATACTTATTTTAGTTTTGCTATGATCTAAATATTACTTTAATTAGTATTATAATATTGATTTTGTTATAATAACATTGTTAATTTTGCTGTGATAGTTTTGCTAACTTTGCTATAATGATTTTGCCATGATTATCATGTTTGCAAAATCTTCTAAAAATATTTACAAAGAATATTCTCTAAAGCTAATATCTAATAAGATATAAAGAATTATTCATCTAATCATATTATGATATGAAGTAATCAATAATATAATTAACTAATATTCTACTAAAAGTTCATATCATAACAATACCATGTCAGATGGAATGAACAGTCTCATTCAAGCTCTTGGAGAACTTACTTAATCTATGAAGATTCAAAAAATAGAAAAGATCCTTATCCCAATTTGTAAATTTAAGAATAATAATCAGGATCTAATTAAATAATTACATAACTTTGAAATAGTAATCAGAGTTAATAGAATTACCAATGAAAGAAAAATCAAGATAGTAAGAGAATACTTAGAGAGACCAGCTGCTATCTGATTTGACTAATGATTTATGAATAATACTCTTAGATTAAATGAATGGACAAATTAAGATCATAATGAATATAATTTTACTTTCTAATTTATTCTTAAATTCTGTTCATCTTGTAAGATGTAATAATGGCAAGATGAATTAGAATTCTTAAAATAAACTGGAATAGTAAAAGAATATATAAATTAATTCATGAAACTAGAAAGCAAAGTAGATCCAGAATGAGTCTATCCTGAAGAATATAAAATTTGGATTTTTAAGAAAGATCTCAAATCTGAAATTTGAAAATAAGTTAATTTAAATGCTGAAGATATCATGGAAAGTATTATCAAAATTGCAAAGAATGTGGAAGAAGTTGATTCAGATTCATTCAAACAAATCTATTATCAAACTCAAGCTTAGCTAACTAATAAATAAAGTGTCCTAGCAAAGATTTGACCAGTAGATTAGACTATGTAGAATTTGGCAGAAGGTATAATAATAATAATAATATTAACAATTAACAATCAGTAACAAAATCAGCAAAGAGACAGATCTTCCATTATTTGTTATAGTTATAAAGGAAAAAAACATGTCAGTAGAGTTTGTTCAAATAACTTCCAATTAGTAAATCAGTTATCTAATAATCAGAATATTTCTTGAAACTGGAATAACCAAAATCAGAATAATAATAATAATAATAATAATTAGCAGAATTAGAATACCTGAAACTATAATCAGTAATCTAATAATTCACAAAATCTAGATACTATCTCTCTTTTCATCCAAATTCAAAGTTTAATAGCTATCTTGCAAGTCTCTGGTAATGATCCATCTAGTAATACATCTATCTAATCTAGTTTCTCATTACTAGTAACTCATGATTATCTTGCTAGAGAAAGAAAATGCCAAAGAATTATCAAAGAAAAAGAAAGTGAAAAAGAAAATGAAACTACTCAGTCTTTATCTGAAGTACTTGAAGAAGACAAAACCAACTTGGAGAAGAAGAAATAAAAAAAAGAAAGAGCACTTCTTTCAATTTTAGTTAAATATGCAGAAATCTATGATATACTTGAAAATTTGGCATTATAGAAAGCTAATATTACTATTGTCCAACTTATCAAGACTTCACCTGAACAAAAAATTTAAATATTAAAGAGAATGAGAAAGAAATCACAAAAGAAACTCAAATAAAAGATAATGTTCACCTAGAAGATTAAAATAATCTCAGTTTGGTGTGAAGTCAAAGTTAAAAAGACTCCTATAGACTTGATCATGAATACTAGAGTATCAGAATATGTTATCAGTCATGAATTTTTCAAATAATTAGAAATGAAGATTTAATAAAAATCAAATATTTCCATATCTAATATTAATAGACATTTCAAGCAACTATTAGGAGCTATTGATAACTTTTCTATCACTATCAATAGAATCATAATTCTAGCTGAAGTGGATATTACTGAAGCTTGAACCTATAGTCTTGTAATAGATATAGATTGATTAAATAAGATTAATACTAAAATCAATATAAAGAAAAATATAATGATCTTTAATTAGAATTGAGAAGAAGAAAGAGTATCAATCAAATTCATCTATAGATAACAAAATGTTATATCTGAAGATAGTGATGATACAGAAATATTCTTTAGTAAAACTTCTGATAATAAGTTTGAGATTAAAGATCAAAATCTAGAAGATCATAATTTTTTATGGTAAACATCTGACAAATCCTGAACTCAGATTTATACTTCATCTAGATAATTTAATGATATAGACTTTGAAAAAGTTTCCTACATGATCATAAATTCAATTCCTAAAGTTAAAAATGTTAAAATTTTTGAAGAAAGAATATAAATTAAAGATATTACTCTCACCTGAGAAGAATATTTGAAATTGGAAAGAAAATTTCAGCAGACTAACTATCAAAGTTCTCAATAGACTTTTGATTAGAGAGATTCTGCAGCTGAATATTGATATCATCATAAATTACCAATATCCAAGTATGAATATTCTCAATATTTTGATAATCTAGTTATCTGGGTTAATATCAAAATGAATACTCTGAATAATTTATTAATAATTTTACTTCAAAACAAAACTAAAGACTGGTAATTAAAAGTAGAACATATCCAAGAATCAGAAAAGATACCTATTACTAAAGAAAAATTCTTTTCTAAAAGTAAAGCCCTATAAAAATTAAAGCTAGAAGAAAGAATAGTTAAATATTCACATTATAAATACTTTGTGAATAGTGAAACTATTTCTGAAGCTAGAGATGAAAATGAATCTGAAAAGCAATATTATTCTGATTGTTTTACTTAATAATAACTCAACTTACCTATCTGTGACTACTGTGAACTTTGAGATGAAGCTAGACATTTTCTTGAAGTAACCTGAAGATATAATAAAGTTAAATATTTTTGTGACTATACTAAGCAATACATATATATATTTAATCATGATGGTTGGCAAAAAAATAATGGTACTATCAGAAAATTAAGAAGTGATGGTAACTTATTAAATATTTTTCAACAATATAATAAAATTGGAAAAGTAATACTCATTTAATATATTACTAAATATGATGAAGAAGAAGAGATATAGTATATTACCTATGATAGATCTGAAAAAGTATCAGCTCAGAAGATCTTCCTGGCTATCTATCAACAGCTATCTCCATTCCAAAGAAAATAACTTGCTCAATTGAAATACATTAATATGAAGCTCTGTAATAAATATTTGATTTCTTATGATTCAGATACTTATAAAGATTATATACAATCAGAACAGATTAAAGAGCTACTGAAAGAAAAATATCCAGAATTAGAAAAAGAAGAAAAAGCTAAAGATAATAACTATAATTCAATTGAAGAAATCTTAAATGAATACTATATAGTATTTGTAAACTATAAAGATGAAGTAGAAGAAGAAGAATAACTTAAAGAACAGTTAGTAAATTTAATGATCAAAATTTATAATAATAAAGATAAAGAAAAAATACCTAAATGTACCCATAAATATGATGCAGGCTTTGATCTTAGATATCCTAAAGAAAAAGTAATCTTGATTTAATCTCATTAAACAATTATAATTAATCTTTTTTGGCAATTGAAGTTTCTGTAAGAACTATTTATTAACTAATATCTTGATCATTATTAGTCAAAAAAGAAATTAAAGTTAAAGAAGGAACTATTAATGCTGGATATACTGGAAATATTAGAGTTCTTCTGTATAATAATTCTAATAAATCTTATGAAATCCAATCTAATGAATGAATTATCCAAGCAATCTTTTTGTAACTTGTTCCAATTAAAGAAATAATATCTATAAATATCAGAGAAGAATTAGAAAAATTATTTCATGGAATTCAAGGATTTGGATCAACTGGAAAGGATAAAATAGAAGTATACTTTCTAGATAAAGAAAAAATCATAAAAGTAGTTGAATAACAAGAATTAACACTTGGGCAACAAGATATCTTATATAATCTATTATAAGTATACAAAGATATCTTTGTATCAAATCTCAATAAACTTGGATAAATCAATATTATTATAAGATTATTTTATTAATGGTTATAAACAAGATAAAATATAATATGAATAAGTTTTAATTTTATAATTTATGATTGTTTTTATTATTTAAAAGTATTCAGATCTGAAGTTAAAATTACAGAACAGACAGATCATATTTATAATAAAGAAATGAATATGAAATACAAATAAATTAATAATAAATCTATAAATAAAATACATATGGGTTGAACAGAATTAATTAACTTAATTCGTGTTTCCAGAGGGTAACTAATCATAATTCAATAAATAATAATAATTATAATAATAATAATAATAATATAAATGAATAATAAGAAGAACAAATAAAATTATAAAGAAAATAATTAATTAAAAATAT
>CAJVPS010002334.1:0-12566 GCA_910591765.1 Ambispora leptoticha | reverse complement strand
AATTTTGATAAATTTCATAATAAAAATAATATTTTTATTATATTTTATTATATTTTATTATGAAATTTATCAAAATTAAGACTTTTTTTAACTGATATTTATTTAATAAATATTAATTAAAAAATTTTTTTAAATTATAAATATATTTTTTATATCTTTAAATATATTTTTTATAAAATTATTTTTATACTTACTTACAAAAAATATTTTTAAATAATTTTTATAGCATTTTAATCAGGATAATTTTCAGCCTATCATTTTTAACATAAGATTTCATAAAATATTACTATATTAATTTTGTAATCTTAGAAAATTTTATTTTTATCATTTTAAAAAATATAATATCAAATTTTCATAAATTTTTAGCAATTTTTTATTAAATTATAAATAAAAAATATATCTACTATTACTTTTTATACTGACTATATTAATAATTTTTATTTTTTATATAACTTTAATTTATTTATTTAAAAATACTATTTTTATTTTATAATTTTAATAATAATAGCTATTATAATAAAGAATAAATTTTTAATAATAATAATTTCTTATTTGCTCTTGAATTAGTTTTCTATATAAATTTTATTTTAATATTCACTAATATCTTGAAATTTTTGTATAAAATTTTCTAATATTTTATAATATATAACTAGAAGATTATAAATTTATACAAATAATTATATTATTAGAAAATTATTATTATAATATATTAATTAGTTTAAAAATAATAACTAGAAATAATTTTATTTTATTAATAAAATAAATTAATATAATTATAAAATTAGTTTTTTTATAATTTATAAAAATAATAAAAATTATCTTAATATTATATTTATTAATTATAGTATTAATTACTTTATTAAATATAATTAATATTTTATTTATATTTCTTAATAAATAATTATATTATTAGTAATAAAAAAGAATAAAACTAAAAAAAATTTTAATATTATTCTATATAATTATTTAAATAATATTATATAATAGTTATATAATATTAATTTATCAAATTATAATAAGTTAAAAATCTATTAATATACTTTTAGCTAAAAATAATATATTAAATATCAGGATTAAAACTTTAAAATTCAGATTTTTATCTTATATTCATACTTTTATTTATATTATATTAAATTATAATTTTTAAACTTTAATATAAATTTTTAATTTATAAAATTAATATATTTTCTAATTTTAAATATTTTATCTAAATATCTTGATTAAATTATTAAATATAAAAAATTATTAATTAAAATTACTTATTTTTAGCTTTTCAATTATAAACTTATTTAAATTTAATATAAATTTTTTAATTATAAAGTAAATATTATAATTATATTTATAATATATAATTATAAAAAAAGATAAAGAGATTTAGCTATATTTTAATAATTATAATAATAAGTATATTATTTAATTTTTTATTTTATTTAATAATTTATTAATAAAAAAAATTCTTATAAAAAATATAATCAAATTTTTCTATAATTATATATTTTTATAATATTTTTTTTATAATTATCTTTTTAAATTTTTAGTTATTAATTAATTATAATTAAAAAAATCTTTTAATAATCATATTTCTTTTTAATTATTTTATTTTACTTCTCTAATTATAATAAATATAGAAAGATTTAATTATATATATTAAAAAAGTAAAAAATATAAATTTAAAAAATTTTTATTTCTTAAATTATTTATTTTAATAAATAAGTTTATCTACTTAAATAATTAAGAAAAATTATTTTTTGCAAAAAAATTTTTTTATAAAAGAAATTACTTAAATCAATTAAAATAATTCTTAAAAATATAAGTTATATAATAACTTTATTATATTTTGACTATAAAGTATTTTAAATAATTAATCTTATAAAAATTTAGTTTTATATATTTTATATTATTACTATTTTAAGATTATGCATATGTAATTATTTTAAAATGGTAATAATAACTGTATTCACAACAATTATTTACTTTTATAACTTCAAGAGGTTATATGACTGATTATTCTTTTAATAAGATGATGTATATAGAGTTTATTTTTAATAAAAATATAATTATCTTCTCAATAAGATAATTTATATGTATTTTACTTATAATAAAATATAATTATCTTCTCAATAAGATAATATACATAAATTTATTTCTAACAAAATACTCTCTTAATAGAGTAAGAAGAAAATAAGATAAGATATAAGATAAAATATGTGTATTTATTAAAGAAAAAATACTAATTAACTACTCTTAACTTAGTAGTAATTACTTCTATCAAACTTAATTATTCTTCTTGATCACTTTTTGACTCTCTATATATAGTATTTTCCTTATTACACTAATTACAAATTATTTCTAACATGATATTTCACTTAATTTAGTCAAGAACAAGTAAAATTTTAAAAGAATAATCACAAAGAATATTAAATATATGATAATAAAAAATTTAAAATTAGTGAAACATTAAGTTATTCAAAGTTAAAGTGAGAAATAAAAGAAAATTAATAATTAATTAGAAAATTATTAATTTAATAAAACTATAAATTAGATATGACACATATAGCTAAATTAATATTTGAATAAGACTAAATATGAGTAATAATATAGATTAAAAATAAAATAAATTATAAATAAGATTAATTAATAAAATTACTTATTTACCCAATTTAGTAATAATTGGTGATTACTGCGCCATGTGCTGTAGCTGCATCACATCCACTATACCATATAAATAGATGATTGGTTATAATATATACTTACTAATAATTATTTTTCATTTCAAAAAAGAAGAATAACAGATTATCACTGATCAAAAAATATTTTTTCTATTATAAGACAAATTCAAGAATCAGGACAACTTATACTTTACTATATTAAAGGATGAAAATATGAATTTACTCAATTATAATTGCTTCTTACAAAATTCAGCACTGATGCTATTCATTATAATAAAGACAAGTAATTTTTATATTTTGGCAATAATATCTTTCAGCATCATCAAGCTGATCAATCAAAAATAATTGTGAATGGTGCTTGAAATAGCCTTAAAATAGAAGTGGAATATAACATACTTTATAATATTTATCTTGCTGAATTGCAATTTCTATAATATCCTTTATTGTGAGTGAAAAAATAGCATTTTCCTCATTTATTTTCTATTAAAAAGAGAGACTTCTCATACACTATGGAATTTTCTATTAAATCTAATTTATTATCTATCTCCAAGTTCTTAATTATTATAAATAGCCTTGGAAAATGTCAGTTCTTTTTGTGATTATTCAACTTGTAATATCTTAATTTTGGTTTAATTATTTGTAAATAAGAAGTTATTTGAAGTTTAGTCAGCTCAATATATTCAAGTATATCATTTAATAGTGTAACTCAGATTAATTGATTCATATATCATACATAACTACAAGCTGTATATATAGCATTATTGATCCAACCTCTCAGACTATGATTTATAATAAAGTAACATTCTGGTATCTCAATTATTTGTCCTTGAATTTAATGAACTATTCTCCAGTCAGCATATTTTCATTTAGCAGAAAGTCTGTGCAATACAATTTTAAATAATACATTTATTATAGTACTAATATATGCTTCTATAATTTCAATGCTACCTGAAATTTATACAGGCTTTTCTTGAATATAATATTTATGTTTAATATTATCATCTGGATCAAAATGAATAACTAAAGACTCATTGAGAAAGTATGATATATATGCTTATAATAATGCACTTTCAACTTGTATATTTATATATTATTTGAAATCTACTAAGTGAAAGCATTTTTCCATATTATTTTAGGTATAGCCTTATGAAATTCTAATAATTGAGTAATATTATTTTTCATCCACATATGTAATTTTAATACCTTGAGTTCATTATCTTGTGCATGATAATCTTTTATATATCAAATTATTTCATCAGCCCATTCTGTAAGAAATTTATACAGATCTTCTTTATTACCTTATGATGTAAATTGATCTGAATCATCATATATAATTATTTGACAGCCTCAATTTTTGGTATAAGATAACAATCTTTATAATATTTTTTTAGATATCATGCATATTTTATCAAAAATTAATATTTTGATAAGCATCTGAAATATGCAAGATCCTATTCATCGATTATTATTACTCTCAAATAGAAATACTTATGATATATCATGACCATTAAGCCTGAATTTTGCTTTTTATGATATTTAGCAAACAAGTTTACCAGAGTGAGAATCATAATTTTTTAATTAGAAAATACATGAATAGTTTATGTCATTTTTCTACTACCTCTCTGACCAACTAAGTAAAATTTTCACAATATAATTAATTTTGGATCAGTAGAAAGAGGTGATACTTTGCTTGAAGGAAACTCTAATATATCTTTATAATTAATAATTCAGGATGATACTTCTTTGTAATAGATATAATCTAGCTTTTTCTTGCATTACTGGTCATACTTAATTTCTGAAATATCTAAAACTATTACAGATTCATATTTTTTATTTTATCTACTTCCACATTGTATCTTTTTTGAATCTTTTCTAACTCTATATCATTTTTTACATTAGCAAAGAGCTTTTTATTAAAATTGATCTTAAGTTTACTCTCATCTAAAATAGTTTCAAAAATTGCTATTATATAAATTACATCAGTACATACTCATAATACATTTTTAATTAGGAAGTATTTTAGCTATTTGAATATAGTAATATGAGTATAGGCAAGAATAAAAGAGTGAATATGCAATTATTGAGCATATTTTTTATCCTTCTCATACTTTATTAGGGTTCCATGCTCATTACTTGTTCAGTTTGATTGATACTTTTTTCTTGTTAATCATTAATGAATCATATCTATCTTATTTTTGTCTTGAATTAAAACAGATGTAACTTATATATTATGAGCACATGATCCTATAAAATGAATTACTATATTATGATCAGGTAGAAATTCAATATAGAATTTTTTGTTTACACTATATATAATTTCTCTTGGAGTTGCACTTATAAGCCATCTAGCACTAAGTAGGTAATCTATAAGAGATGTCAGAATTTAGTTTTTCTTTTTTGTAAGATGTTATTCAATAAGTTTTGCTATAAATAAATGGAGATTTTTGGCAAATTCCCATGTTATTAGCTGAATAATGCCAGTCAAGCAATAGATAGCTTCAATATTATTAATGCAAATATATCATTATATTTATTCTGGAAATTCATATTATCTTACCCAAGGTAATGCTTCTAATATACTCCATTCTGAATCTTCACAATCAAGATATACTCTACAAAGATCAATATGAATATGTTTAGGAGGTAGATCTATTAGAATATTCCATACTATTGATTCTACTTGAGATTGTCATCAAATTTTAATAATATTCCTAGGTATGGACTTGATACCTTCTTTTTCTTATCAGTAATAAAATTGGTAAGATTATGCATCTTTCAGAAATTTTTCAAGTTTATTATATTCTGCTTTAAGCTCTTGTGAAGAAATTAGTACTATAAAAGGATAATATCCTTCTTTTATCTATACACAAATATCTATCAGATTCTATTTTAAAAGTTCTTCAAATATGAATTATGATTTTTCATATTTAAAAATCTTAATTAATCTTTTTCATTCATAAGAGCTATGATAGAGATGATCTTTATATGTTAAAATTTTCTTATCTATAATTCATACTCTTATAGTTTTCAGAAGTTTTCTGATAACAAATAATATAAGTGCTTTTGTAATTTTTTTATTGTTGATATTAATCTTTCTCTCTTTAATTTTTGTATATGCAGAAGTAAGTGCTTTTTTGCATTCTAAATTCATATCACAAACTGAAGATATTTTTGGTATTTCAGAAATATCTCCTATCCATGCATAGTTGTTATGAAAAAATACAGTTAGTTTGCATTATTTGAGATATTTATCACTATCTATATTTCATTTTTCAAGAAATCCTTAATGACTATTTTCATTCCTATACTTCCAAATTTCTCTGACTTTTCAAGATCATGCAAGTTATTCAAAGTACAACACAGATTCAGAACTTTTTCATTAAATTTAACAAGGATGCTTTCATGAGCTAGCATTAACTCTATAACTTGCTTTGTTCCTTCTTGCTTAATTTGTCATTACAATTCTATAACAATACAATTTATATCATCATTATAGAATAGATCTGATGGATCTTGTGATATTGGAACTGGTCAAAGTTTATAATAAATATATAATACATATTTACAAATCTTTGTCCATAGATATTGATCAATTTTTATAAGTTATCCTGAAGTGATTTCTTCCTCAGTAAGACTGCCAGCCTTTTTTTTCTTATTAAAATACCAGCTCTTATTTGCGATCTCTTCATTTACAGATCTATCTAATTTCTAGATTTTAGTAAAGAGTGTATATTCTGTAGCATAATAAAGAAATGACCAAATTTCTAATGCCATATTATGATAAACATGAATTAGTAATTGAGTATGCCATTAAACTATTTCATTTTTATGAATACCTGAATCAAATAAATCTCGACGTGAATATGCCATAAACTGGTAATGCAATACATATGATTGGTCTTCTAAATAATAGTCTCCATCTTTATTTGGATCTATATTTTCATCTTTTCAAGATAATCATGCCCTCTGATCCATCATTAAAAGCTTATGTATATTGATTTTCCCATTAGAATATTCATTAAATGATGATATCCATTCATGAAGCTCTATTTTCCATTTATGTTTTTCTTCTGGAACCCATTCCTCTTTTAAACCTATAGGTATATTATTATCATCAAATTGCATTTGTCTTTCCATTCTACCTATTTCCTAACTATTAACAATCCCAATAATATATTCCTCATCATCATCCATCAGATTACGAATTTTATTAGTATATTCATATGTAATATGTGGTTTATTGGCATTAGGAGAAAGTTTTCAATACTCTATTCCATGATTATTTAGCTTTTTCTGGAGTGCTAATTTTGAAATACGTCTTGAGAACCATGTAATTGATCCATCTATATGTCGAACCGGATCTTCTTTTTCCAATCATAAATGTTTATCTGCCCATTCATCAAATGTAGTAGGAACTGGTTCTGATTCTTTTGGCTTATGACCTTTTTCTGGCCTAGCTAACCAGTCAGCTAACTTGTCAATGGAATCTATTTCTGATTGGTAATTAGTTTTCTTTTCGAGATTTCTAATCTCTTCTTGATATTGAGTTAAAATAGCATTAGAACGTGAATAGGGTATCGTGTTCAATGCTACTCCTTTAAGCTCTGCAAGTCTGACTTGCGTATCTTTGCGGATGCTTGCTTGATTGGCTTGTCTAGATGACATTGTTATATAATAAACCTAGATATTTTCTTAAAACTATATTTTTTATTCAATTGTAATTTTTTTATAATATCATGAATAGTAAGAAGCGTGGGAAAGAAAGTGAATGGTAAAGAAATCGGTAGACGCTTGTAGTATAGTTCGACGATCAAAAAAATTGAGGTGAATTCTGCTAACTATTTCATGTCTCATAGCTCAGTGGTCTGAACCGTGGAAACACTACGTCATATTTCTCTCCTTACTAATGGTGACATGAATAATTTAACGATCCATACCCTCATAATGAAAATAAGGAAAATATATCATTGATAATCGGTAAAGGGTTTATATGGAGTACATTAAGTCGATACTCGTCGAACCAATATGTGCGCATCAATTAGCAATTTATTTTCGACATTTAAAACCGGCACACGCCGATGCGCGTCAATCAGTTAAAAATAAAAACCCGGTGAGATTATTTTATTAAAGTAAAAAAAATGGACGGATTTATTACATAGATTGTGACAAGCAATCACAATGTCACGTGACTATTGATTTATCTGAAACCTTAGCTAATACGTAATTAATATCGTCCTGATATATTTGCTAGTGTTGTTGCCGTGAAAGTCTGAATTCGTTTAATCTTATCCTCCCCTAATTCATTGAATAAATCATAAATCTTCAGGGCCCTTTCTTTTGTTTTTCGAAGTAAGCTTTCACTAACCGAATTTGGAAGCTGTTTTCTAATCTCATCAGAAACCTTTCCTTCAGACGTACGCTTCGGATAATCTTTTCTGTAGTAATTATACCGTTCCTCGATTGCTTTCCCAAAATGAAAATAGCTACGTATAAGATCTTGAGTCGTTTTTTTATTAACAGCTTCAGAATCTATGATCTTTCGATATAAATTTAGAAAGTTAACTGATGTTGTATTGGATTCGGAGGCAGATTCGGATGGTAAAGCTTCTGCATCCCCGGGAGCATCAGTCGAAAGTTCCTGAATAAGTCTTTTCAATATGGGAGAATCTTCTCTATTTGCGGATTTCTTTTTTTTATTGGATGATTTAGATGCGATAGCACCCTCACTCCGTGAGTCAGTCTTCATAATTCGTTTTTTCTGCGTCCCACTCTCGAATAATATCGGATCAATATCGCGATTACCTCCGCTCAGTAATGGTGATGTATCTATTGGATCATTTGTAATTCTTGGAGTATTCATTTTAAGATCACTACTCATCAGATCGGCTAGATCCGAAGTTCCACTCGATTGGGAATTTCTCTGTTCGGGAACCACAGGCTCAACAGATTTATTGCAACCAGAAATGGGACATACATTTGACTGTGTAAGTAAAAAATTTTTCTCGATACACTTTCTATGGAAGATATGTCCACATATGAGGATTGTGAATGGTTCGTAGATAAGCGTAATAATTTCATTTCCACATTCTGTACACGATCCTATTTCAGTAAATTCTTTATCTTTGACGGCCTCATCATTAAGGTTTTTTAGGATAGTATATGCGAAGGTACGAAGGTTGGAGAGAGGCATAGATCGTGTCTGTAAGGTAATGACAAAGATATGATCAGATGATAGACCCATATAGCGCTTGTTTTTATAACACATTGGTCTGTATCAGCACCTGTTATTCTGACACGTCAAGTATCCTGAATTAGCATTACGCCCGAAATTGTGTATGAGGTAGAAATAGAAAGGTAGGGAAATGATCGACGAAAAAAACGACCATTTAGGTCTGTTTTGCTTTATTAATACAGTATAAAATACATGAAAATCTGGAGATCTATTTTTTGGTTCGGTATCCCTCTATTCTAGTTCGCTTACTTGATGGTGATTTTTCCACACACGCCCTATCCCTTAACAAGCCAACAACTACACCTAAAACCTTTTTCACGCCGTTATATAGTGCCAGATATTCGTTAGAATCTTTTTCTAAGGCATCATCGGTAAATCCAATGCTTAACGGCATTTTACTACCTTTAGAAATTTCGCCTGGACTATATAGCAGGAAATACCAATCCCGTCCTGTTGTTACAATGCCATAGAGGTAATCGAAGTCGTCATCGAATGCCTCATCCCGCTTACGTTTTCTCTTGTTGGTTTCAAACGAACTTTCTAGCTGTTTGATGTTCTGCGCAAACCCCATAGGAACTTTATGCTGTTTATCCTCCGTGATGCAAATAAGATCCTCGGAATCCTGGAGACACGTAATAAAAAAGAAAGGATGTTAACGAAACCGGTCTTAGTATATTTAAAGCTTTCACCTTATTCCTACCTTGATTGCATAATCGACACGCCCAGAACTTTCTTCTCCGATGACTTCCTGTTGAGAACGCATGCTAAATTCTTTTTCTGTATCTTTTCTTGTTATATTGAGTGCTGAATGTAGGATCGCCACGACATACTCATTGCGCATTGCCTCTAAACAGTCTTCGTGCAAAGGTCCGTAATTTTTCAACCTGACCAAAATTTCCGCCATGCAATGCTTGAAATTTGGATCGCTGTCTTGAATTTCATAGGTTGGAAGAGTGAATAAAGGGATCGCCTCTATGCCTTCGGATTCCATACCATATTTTGTTAGCACTTCTTTCAAACTGTGGTATGAGGAGAATGAACGCTTCGGCATGGTCTTGAGGGATTTGGCTTCTTTTGCGAGTTTCATTGCCGGTCCACCCGCAAGTCCATAACTACGGAACTTTTCTTCGGTCATATCGAGAAAGACCTGACCATCAATCTTTTCTTTGCGGATAATAGCGAAGTCCTCATCGTCAAGCTTTAGGCCCTGCTCTTGCAGGTAAAGGACAAGGGTCTCGGTGTCCCAGTTTTCGACTAAATATGCATCGTGTTCGGTTGTGGAAATAGACATGGTAGGTATACTGCTTTATATACGAAAATTTATGTTGTGCGAGTATTGGTCCGGAAAAAAAAATTTTTTTATCAATTAATGAGGGGATCAGTGGTATATCGATATGTGAGAAATCATATATGCAATATAGGTCACACAGATTACATAAACGGATCATCGCTTCCTATTTAGGAGTACCGTTAAAGCGGAGTAGTGCCCAGCCACGATTGGCGCCACATAGTCTGGTGATCTGTGGCATGATAGGACACGTGTTCGTATGTCTGTTAAATTACGAGACATTTATATATCTGTACGTCTGAACGCCTGTACGCTTGTACATACGTAACTGTGGTTAAATTACGAGACATTCATATGTCTGCGGCTAAATTACGAGACAAAGAATAAGTTTATTATGGTATAATAATAATATGAGGCTTTTTTTCTCTTGTTGACTTTAAAATGAGACGGATTTGTTGGGGAGTCTGGTGTATGGTATTTTTCTGGTAAATAATGAGCATTTCAGACTGAATATGAGTATCCAGATCTTATTTTTAAAAGCAGATAATCAGCTAAGTTTCGAGGTTGATGGGATACTCTATCTTGTGCATTAGGCAGAGTCTGTTAACTCTCTATAAAACTGATCTGATTAAAATATTCTCACCAGAATTAATCATCCAACTGAATGCGTTCTCTTGACTTTTAAGTTGTGATATTTAGTTCTATAAGAATTATATTAATACTTTTTTTTACAACATTACCTCCAACAAGAACTGTTAATTATCATTATTACCACTTCACCATTATATTTATCATTATCATTCTACTACTACATCTATTATATCATCTCTACTATCTTCATCATCATCATCATCATCATTATCACCATCTTGACTATTTCCAATAGATACTTCTTGTCTTATTCCAGATGAAAAATGGATTCTTCTTTTTAATGTACAAAATGCATTTGAGATTCCAAATGAAGAATTTGATAATAATTAATGATTCTTGATTTCAATATATAGACTCAATTCAATTCCTATAAACTCATCAATGATAATTTCTGGAAGATTTTTACGTATCAGTTTACAAAATACTGAGACTCAAGCATACAACAAAATGAAGATATCTCAAATGAGAAATGCAGAAAAATAATGATTCAACCATCTGGACTTTGTTATGTCAAAATTAAAATTATGTAATTAGTTTTCTCCAAGAAGATTCAAATTAAATGCTATAATAATTTGCCAAATCATACATATACTTTAAAAAAAAGTAATCAAATTAAATATTTGGAGACTGTTCAAACTCTGGTTAAACAAGAAGCAATAAAAAATTATCTATTAGTAATAATTATCAATACTATTAAGAAATACGTAACTAATAAACTAAATCTTGATGCTAGTATTCAAAACTTAAAATAGAGAAAAGTTACAAATATCAGATACAAGATTCATAAATTTATAAAGATTTACTTTATTAGTAATATCAACTTAAAGTTAGATATTTTGGAAACTGTATTCTATTTAAATAAATAAGAATATCATGTTGAGCATTATTATATTTCTAATCAGTTCACCAAAGATATTATTTTTGCATATTTTAAATAATTTGAAAAACTATAATATCATGACTAGCTTACTTTAATTAACTCTATACACAAAATAAACAAATATGATTGACATCTATTTACTTTATATTTTTATGATGACTACAAATACTGAGATATCAGTACTTACTTTTTCATAAGTAATGAAGACAGTGAAATAATTACTAAAGAACTACAAATAATCCAAAATAAATATTCTTGCTAGATGTTCTAGTATATTCTTATGGATTAGAGTAGTATTGAAACCAATAGTATAAAGTGAGTTTTTTCTGATCTTCTTGGTGATGAATAATAATATGATATAATTCTTTGCACTATCCACATTATATAGATATAGATAATAAAAATTTATGAGAAAAAAGCTTAGAAAACTATGATCTTAGTAATGCACAAAAAAATAAAAATCAATTATGAGCAATTAATTCAAGAAGTTATCCATTCTTGTACAGTTCTAATAATTTGTAAATATATTAAAAAAACTATCTTAAAAATAATTATCAATAGGCTCTTTGAACTCGTTAATACTAAAGATAACTCCTTAATTATTTATTTAAATTTTAATAGTTGCAGTTTTTGTTGATAGTTGCAACATATGTGCTGCAATTAGCCATAATTACATCATCAATGACATTATCAGTTTTAGCTAATCAAATTTTAAATATTATATTATTATATAATTTTAAATAAATAACTTTAATTTTAAATATCTTGGTCAATTTATATCCAATTTTAATAAATTTAATATCATTAGACTCACAAAAATTCAGAGAATTTAATGATATTAAGATC
>CAJVPS010002333.1:0-12574 GCA_910591765.1 Ambispora leptoticha | reverse complement strand
TAAGCACGGATAACTTTGGATTCCTGTTTTAAAAAAAGTATATTAAATAACGCGCACTTGAGAAAAAAATGATGAGGGTAAAGAAAAGCACGAAACCTGGCCAGATTCGTTTTGTGAAAACGCGAAGCCACGAGTCCTCCGTAATCGTTGAACAGCACGAACTTTTCGAATAGCTTTTTGGAACTGTTCCATACGCGGCCGATAATCGGGGATATTGAATTTTTGTATTTCTTGTACGGTGTGGTATGCTCTTGCTTTGTACATACGTTTTGCACTGTAAAACGATAACATAAATATATGATTTAACAAATGGGATCGAATAATCCAGAAAACCAATCAAATAAAAAAAAACTCACTATTTCCACACGTAATCCCTCAAGAGACAAAATACGGGCAAAAGAATAACAGTCAGATAAAACACCGAACTTGTGAATAATTGCGGCACGATTCCATCGTATTCTTCCGAAATATGTAGTTTTGGCGCGATTGTTGCGTAGACGGGTAGGAAAATTATCCAGAAAATAAAGGAACCGGGAATTGCTAAATACGTGTATTTTGTCCATAAACTAGTAATATTTTATTTTCGTTAGAGAATGAGAGAATGACGAAATCATGATGTAGTAATCAATAGTTAAACCATACTCCGTTATTAACGCAGCCTTTCCTAATACTGTGGCAAGTACAGCCGTGTACAATGTCGTACCCCAGACCCAATGACCTGCCGTAAGTCCATCATATAAGAGTAAATCTTGATCAAAAATAAATATTGAAGCCCAATAAAGAATCTACCAGACAAACAAAAAAAGTTAAAGCACTTCCTTAAGATCGCATAAATAAATAATGATCTAAATTTTTACAAACCAAAGAATGATAAAAAGCATTTATTGTCCATCCCCAGAAATTCTTAACATTAAACTTTTTTAAAAAAAGGGTGGCGTTAACATCAGTTAACAATTAGAAAGATTAGAAAAACGCAATCAAATAGATGTACTCACAAATTCACTTTTTTGACCCAGCATATACATTTGCGGATATCGATCTAACATTCTTGCACTCACATACTGATCAAATACTCCAATAACAAGTGGCGGTAACACTGTGAATAACACATTATAAAAACTTATAGTCCAAGACTCGTAGATAACTTGTCCAGAGAATCCATTTTGGAATGTGAACTAAACAATAGATTAAAAAAAATGGGTTGATAATAAATCCCAAAAAAGTAATCGAATAGTATATTCCAGCTAATGCATATAATAACGAGAGATAATGAATACAAACCCAAAACTGCGTCATATAGAGAGTAATATTCTTATAAAAGGAGTACAAGATCAATTTACTCAAGCGCTGATAACTCCAAGCACCATGCACCAATAGAAGCTTCTTCAAAAAGCGAAATTGACTGATAGCAACATCGGCACTTCGAGCCGCTTGCAACCCTTCTAAACCACTAATACCCACGCCGACATGGGCTGCTTGAATCATCGACACGTCGTTGGCCCCGTCGCCTATGGCTAGAAGGATTGCCTTCAGGTGGTGTTTTACTAGTTTTACAACTAATGCCTTCTGTAGTGGTGAGACACGGCAACATATTACGGCTTTGCATAGTATCGCAAGATCGAGAAAAGTCTTTTCTAGTTCTTTGTCGAGTGCGAATTCTAGTGATCGACCATCGATGACAAGTGCAAGCGGCTAATTTGTTTATTATTAGTATTATTAATTATTTTCTTTTCTTTTTTGGCAGTGAATTTAATGACAACTTTACCTCAGTATCAGGGTTCACACGCCCTTTTAGTTCTAATACTTTTTTCTCGAGAAATTCCTTAGTTTCCCAATGACTTTCCTTATTTACAATGATCAGCGACATCTCTTCTTGAATCAATCTACAACTCAATCCGATATTAATGGCCGTCTCTTGTCTATCCCCGGTCAACACCCAGATTTTGATACCAGCCTGTTGCAATGTATGTATCGTCTCAGGCACGCCATCCTGTAATTTATCCTCGATAGCGGTAGCACCCAACAGGAACAAATCTTTTTCAATCATCTCGGCGGCTTTATCAAGCTCATCTTGACGATTGACCAATGTGGTGGAAGCTTTTTCGTATATCCCGGACCATCTTTGATACTCATCTTCGGATATTTCTCGCATTGCGATACATAATGTTCGTAGACCTTCTGTGGCATATTCTTCCAAGTGCTGGAGTGTTGCTTCGACGAATGGATTGTTTTCACTTAGTCGTTCCAGGATGACGGTATCAGCACCTTTACAATAAAGTTTGATTTTGCCATCGGGACCACGTACAACTGTTGACATACGTTTCCGCGTACTATTGAATTCACATATATTGAGGATTTCATATTCCAGTTCTTTTTGATTGACGGTAATGTGAACTGATTTTGGACGACGGGTCGTAAAAGTATACCCCAATACGGAAGCACCTTTTACAAGAGCACCCTCATCTGGAGATGATGCCTGATATATGATCTCTAAAATCAATCAAAAAATTTTATTTTTAATGAACACTAAAAAGGGAATAATAATACTAATAAAAATACAAACCACTAGGATTCTTTTCGTTTCTTTCCGGAATAACAGTATGACAAACCGCCAAAAGAGACAAAAATTCATTGATCGCATTGGCCGTTGGGTGACTTCTCAAATTCTCTCTTAATTGCTTGAAATCATATTGTCCCACCTCAACCCCATCAACAACGCGGGCACGTTTTAGATCTTCGACCGCATCAGCATAAGCTAAACCCGCGATGGTGCATTGCCGAAATTCCATTTCATTACATGTTAAGGTGCCCGTTTTGTCGGAGAAAATGTATTCAATCTAGTTTCGATTCAAAGTCAAATTATTGATTATTTTACATGATATATGAAATCATGTTATATTATATTTGTTTGTAATTTGTTGTAAGTTTTTTTTTTATATTTTGCTTAAAGTCCATTAAATTTTTTGGAAAAAAAAAAGAAATGTTACCTGTCCTAATTCTTCCACTAAACTACTGGTCCGGCATAATGCAGGCGTGTCGGTCTTTTCGTAATACATATCCAAATCAGAATTAATAAGATCAGCTTGTTTGAATTTAACCACCTCCATTGTGACAATCAAACTACGTGTCATTAAAAAGATTTTGACAAAAATTAATAAATAATAATACAATAAAACAGATTAATATTAGTGGAATAAAATACCTTATAGGTATGAGATTGTTGAACAAAACTAAGAACGTAAGAATATTAAGTCCAAATTGTGATATCATACTAGTACCCGAAAAAAGTTCCAAATAGTCCAATTCAGATTGTGATCGAAGCTATTTTTTAACATAAATCATTAGTAAAGTCTGTTATTAGTTACCTTACCACTACCACGCCCAAGAAATTGTCATTTTAAAATTGAGGAGAAAAGCATGTATTACCGTTATCACAGTATAACCGATTGAACATGCCAAACTCATGGTCAACAATATTCCAAATAAAAATATAATTTGTACGTTGACCATTTTTTCAACGCTTGTTCTTTTAATTGGAGTCGCACTATCACCGAAAACCATAGCAATAATGAAATTAGTCATTTTGAAAAGATTCTCAGATTTCAAGTAATAATTAAGTAGATTTTTTTCAAGGCACGAACCTTGCATTTCTCATTAGTTTTGTCTCGTGTCCGGTGAAAACTACGATACCATATATCCATCTGGTATTCCTTAATTGTGCACCCTATTTCAAATTGAATTGATTAAATGAATGGTACGAGAAAATTTTTATATTCAAGAAGTTGCTTAAAATACTGACTCTAAGTAATAATTGTGTAGGATCAAGCGGAAGCTGTTTATTTCCGTCAGGTGTATTCATGACAAGCGTTCCTTCATAGGTATACAGGCTGTTATTTGGATTTTCTGACTTAAGGTATCCTAAAATATCAATCATAAAATTGTTAACGTATAAATTTATCCATAATTCAAAAATCATCCAAAAAATAAACATATACCAGATATCTGGCTAATTTCCGCCGAGGACGTAAGATTAGCAGTTTCAGGCAGTGCTTGTTTAATCTTTAGATTTGTTTCACTAGAGGGGTGGGATATGTATGAGTGGATGTCAAAATATATATATATCTCCAAAATTGTGTAGGAATTAATGATCTTGATCTTGATGACATGGGAAGCCCCTAGGATCGATGATATCGCGAAAACTTTAAACTAAGGAAATTTTATTTTGTTTGTGTGCCCTTCTCCCAGCCAAGAATTCTAACGTTATTATAGCGAAATAGGTTTTTAAGTAAAGAATGATGACGATGATGTTTTATTTTGGCTTGTTCTTCTCTAAATTCATTTTTATCATTCAGCTGCTTATTCATTTGGATGTTGCCAGACAGATAGACAGTTGTTAACAGCAGTAGTGGTGGTGGTGATGAAGATGACGACGACGACAATGATGATGATTACGATTGATGATGATACTTTATTATTATTGTCGATGAACAAATACTAATACTTTTTTTTAAAGGATAGCTGTTCCGACGCGCAGAGAACCTCAACAAATAAATAGAAAAAATAGAAAAAAACTTACCCATCTAAATTACTTGTTTCTATATAGCATAGCCCTTCTGGTTCTGAGCTACTCAGCAGAATTAAATCAGCGGGAAAAAAATCACCGCCTTCTACTCGAATAATATCGCCTACTTTTACAGAGTGCCATCCTTTTGATACGAACGAGCTGCCTTGGAGCGCATTACATTCTCGTGAGTTCACTTCAGTGTCTGAGCGGTGTCGTTTCTTTAAGAATTATTAATCATTGATAGTTGTAACTATTATTGTTCCCAGCAACTTTGCTGTCAGAGTAAAAGAAACATATTTTTTCTTACATAATCTTCCATCATTTCTTTGAATCCTGTGGCCGCCAATACTACCACTAATGGACCGAGAGTAGTGTATCGATTTGTCGGTGAGACTCCATTTATTTGCTATTAATGTTGTTTTCAATTAGAAGAATACAAGTAGATAAATTCCCAATTCACATGAACTCTATTCTTGTAAGATCTCTTTTTTTAATGGTAAATAATGATAGCCAATGAATGCACCATTAATAATCTTTTTTCTCGCATCAAATCCAATTCTTTCTACAAAAGCACAAAAAAAAGGCAGAAAGTCCACCTAATCTCAGCATCTCCACCAATTAAAATAAATTTCGCACTGTACCTGGATAGAAGCTAAAGTTATGGTCCAATTGCAAAAAAAGTAATTAATTCATAACTTCAAGAATTAACCAAATAAAAATTCTTAATCCAAGAAAAATACCTGTAAACAAGAAAAACAAATTTGCATATTTTGAAAACTGCTCATACAAGAATTTTGGTAAAAAAGTAAAAAAACTATATTTCGCCGTCGATATCCGATTGTGCAGATATCGATTCTGGTCGTTCTTCTGTGGATCGTTAAGGTATATAGTACGTCCCACGTTTTCAGTAGTGGTATTATTGGCACCATCACCCGCTCCCCCAGCTGACAATTTCGAGGTATTGGTCGGAGACATATTTGCAGCATGTGAAGTCAACGGAAGATTTGCCTCAGACAAGTTTGACATATTTGAAACTTGACGCATTAGACCCGTTGAATCGGAGTAAAAAGGTTCGTATTCGTCGTCGTCGTCAGGTGTATTATCGTTATAATACGGGTTAAATGAAGAATAGGCGCTGCTTCCAATTCCTTGAGGGTGAAAAGATGGTGTAACAGCAGCAGGTTGCAGATTCTGCAAGCTTGGCGGTGGTTGTGGTTGTGATGTTAATGTGTAGGTGTTGTTGTCAAAAGGGTCAACAAGGTTTTGAGGTTGACGCGAAGTTGTTGAATTGTCCTTAGATGAAGTAGTATCGGTATGTTTGAAAAAGTCTGACATTCTGCTTATTTGCAGTGCACTGCAGGTTGTAAACTCGGATGCGGCAAATCCCGTGCTGTGCGCAAATAAATAATAGTTCAGCGATCTATATGTCTATATTTATTATATCATGTGCGGGCTTTTCGTCCAACGTCCAAAAGCAATGCCTTTAAAAAGGGATGATCGTTATCTTAAAAGATTTCGTCCTACCTCCAAAACGAGTCTCCACTATAAAAAAAATCCAAGCAAAAAGACAATACCTTTCGTTATCATTTATGTTTTCTTTATTTACTCCCTCCCGCCACACGTAAAGTAGTTAGCCTCATGCAAAAGATCTTGCACTTATACCATTATCGATTTTAAAAATAAAATATTTCTTTTATTGGAAAACTTGAACTAACTAAATATGATAGAGACGACTAATTATGTAATTTCAATTAATTATTGTTATCGTTATGGTTCGCTTTGTACAAAAAAAATTGGATTAGGAAAGGTGAAGAGATAGTTTCCATATCATCTTATTCGAGTTTCGAATTCCAGTCCTGCACAGCTATTATACAACTGTTTCGTGAAAGAACACGCATGCATCGCATCGAATTCGAGATCTTCATTCCGCTTTTTCAAAAAAGTTTTCAAGTCGATTAATTAATACTGACCCCTGCAAACCTTCGAATTTTGCAGATTTCTTCCTAGGCTTGATCGGGATTTAATGACTCAGAATTTAATTAATAAAAAAAGGATATCGATATGTGTGTCTTCGTTGTTTTGCTGCCTATATATACAATTCTACCACATACTAGAATAAAATAATTACTAATTAATCTTGATAAAAATGATGGGAAAAAAATCATTCAAAGATTTGAGAAGTTCGTTAAGAATGTTAACTGTAAAGAGTTTTCCAATAAATCTAATCCATTTATTTTTTAATTTTGGTAGCTTCAACGTATTCCTCTGAAGAAAAATTCGAATTTTTATTTTTGATGTGTTATTATTCGAACTTTTACCTCCTCAATAGAAAATAAGCGTAATTTTAAAATTACGATCCATAATTTTTTGATTGATTCCAAAGCATGATTCTCAACACAGATTTAGCTTATAAGCTTAGTTACATCACATGTTGTGTGATCTTGCAGTCACTCCGATTAGAGAACATCTTTTAAAGTTAATTTGTTTGATATTCTTTGTGCAGAAAGTCATAAGATGTAAATTTAAATACCTGAAATATCACGTGTATGATTTTTGATTGGTTGAATTGTATCATTTCAAAATTACACACATTAATAAAAATGCGATTTTACATATACTCTCTATTGTTTGTTTGTTATTACAGTCTAGTCGACCAATCGAATCGCAAGAATGCAAAAAAACAAAAAAACGATTTGATCCTAACGTTAACCCAAAACTTTGATTAGAGGTTAAAATATAACAGTAATTTCATAAGCAAACAAAAAGTTTGCATGAAGCATCAAAAAACGTAGTGTATGCCCACCTTTCTTTTTACTAATAGTTTTCTTTTGTTTATCAAATAACTTTGCCCAAAAAGACTCGAGGTATTTTGCAAGGTAATCGCAGATCTATCAAAACGTATTGCTTTAATCGCACCAGGTTAGAGAGATATATGTACCACAAGTTTTTTTTTTGATGGGTTTACAGTTCTGGTTCCTGATAACATGATATCAAACCAATAAGAATGCTCAAATTATATATGTGCCGGCAAACTATTGCAGGTTTAGAGATAAGAGAGAGATTATATGTAAAATTGTCTCCCTGTCATTTTTTTTCTTAGAGCTTCAAAGTTAAATTTTGCTTTTTGTTTTCTGCATCATTTTTTCGTTTTCTTTTTCAATATTCTTATTGGATTGTGTTGTGCATGTGATCACGAACCGGACAAAAATTGCGCCACAATGTTGATTGGTGTTAGCCGGCGCAGCAATAGATAATAGGCATTCCCTTTAGCGTACTTTATTGATAATTATCAATATTCTTCAGTGTTCCGCATTATTTATAATAGTGCGTGTGTTATCAAACTATTTACTCTTCTAAAAGAAAAAAACCCACTCTCCACTCGCTTTCTTATTGTTTAGAATTTTTCTAGCAAGACACATACTGCACCATATATACCGTCAAAGGCGATAATTTTCTCACCTTAATCAACAAAAAAGTAAAGGACAAAATGGTAGACCGCATTGACATGAGTCTCGATGAGATAATCAAAGGCAACAAAAAAAAGCAAAAGGGAAATGCCAACAACAACAAAAACAACAACAACAATAACACAAGCAACAGCAGTAATACTACTAATAATAGTAGAAAAACGGGACCTATTCGTGCAAGGAATGCAGGCAAAAGTTTGACTCGACAAAAGGCCAATCCCTATCCGGTAAGAGTTCTCAGAACTTTAAGATTACTGCTACTTGCTGCGTAGTAAGCAAGTAGTAAGTACACACGGCTGGAACATAGACCTTTTGAGTTGCTCAAAGTTGCGACGTCGAAAAACTCTGGGAAAAGGCTTTATTCTATAAAAATTTAAATTTTGTCTCGAGAAATAAAACGGCGAAGCACGCTTTTTGCACAAATTAAAAAACAAGGCTTTTGAGCATTCTGGCCGTTCGTTCAATGAATTGATTGATGCAACGATTCCCAAAAAACACACATTCAAACACAATCACGAGACTGATATATTCATCCCTCCTGCGACTTTGCGCTCTACTCCCTCCACTTCAATCAGAAACCGAAAGCGATCAAGGCCGGCAATTCTAATGGCATTTGGCGCCATGATTTATTCAAGACCCTTAATCCCGGTCCTACGCGTAGCAATCCTCTCGTAGCAGAGTCATCGTCATCATCAACCGGGGGTCTTTCCATTCAACAAAGACTTGGCACCAATGTCGGAGTAACTGGTAGAATGTCGATTAAGGGAGTCGCCCCTGTAAAACAAGAGTTCTCTTTTAAAGGAGAAGGTGGACCGGCGACTATCCAAATCAGTAACCTTGCTCCTGGGACAAGTGCAAACGACATTAAGGTATTATCTATATTGTACTAAAAGATCGCAAACACATAAATATACGTATAAATTTTAATATTAATTTTATCGCACTTAATAGACTGCCTTTATGGATTTCGGCGATATTTTGACTTTGGATATGAAATCCAATAAAAATCCTCGTTCGCCTGTGAATGCTGAATTGACATATGAATCAAAAGTATCGGCTCTTGCTGCTATAAAGAAATATAACACAGCTCTTGTCGATGGTAATAATAGCGATAATATTCTTCGCTTTTTTGCGACTGATTCTATGACAAGCAGATATTCATCATTAATTTTAAAAAATTATTTATTAGGTCGTGTACTAAAAGTTCAATTGAAACAAGCCGCTGCGGTTGCAACAGCTACCACTAGTAATATTGGCAGCGCATCTTATCGCTTGAAGAATAAATTCGGTAAACAGACGGTGCCCAGATCAGTTCGGTAAGTTTCTCTCTGGACTAATTAACTACCTTGTATAACGATATATGCATTCAAATTAATTTTTTCTATTTTCAATAGAAACGGCAAAATGTATTCTGACGAATTGATCGGCGGTATGAACCAGGGTAATCCAAGACGTGTCAGTGATGGCAAAGGCAAACAACCATCATTCAGTGTAACATTGTAATATTATTCATTATTATTATCATCAATAATTATTATCATTAGTCTGGGATTAATTTCTTGGATTCTGTGGCTGGTGTGAGGTGTGAAATCATATTAATATTGATACACATAATTTACTATATTAATAATTAGTTTATCCAGAAATATTAATATTTTTCTGTTTTTCTACACATTCATTACCTTATTTTTTTTTATTTATATAAACATGCTAAGATGTTGTTATATTAAAAGACTCGACTATATAGAGTCGCAAACTGCTGTTTTAGATAACAAAATTATCCTCATTGAATAACATCTACGTACTTTTCTTGCCGCGAGATGCAAATATTTGATTTTTTTTCTTATAGTTGTTTCAATTCGAATGTATCGAAATAATTAAAACCAGAAACTTACACTGAAACTTACACTCAGCGATCGAACGTAATGCCACCATCCTGGCTAGTTAAATAACGAATATTGATAAGTTAATAAAGATATGATGATGAATATAATAAAGGCTACTTACAGGTATATACAAGAGATCGCCAGGACGCAGTATGCATTCGACATACTGCGCAGAAGAAAATCTAGGAAATAGCTGAACATCTGGATTCTCAACGTCAACCTGGTTTTTATTTTTCAAAAATAATACTATCAAAATAGGAAACGCGTATGCTAATCGTCATTAAATAAAATCTGAACCTGGCTTGTATTTTTCAGTAAATCATCATTCTCAAATGGATAGACTTTGGTCGTTTCTTCCGGTGCATACAATCTTATGTATTTTTCTCCGACAACTTGTGCCAAAAGATTATGATATGGATCGGTATGCATCGGCGAGATAGTGCCTTTCGGTCCGAACCATGCATTTATAATAACATCTGACGGCGGCTTATATTGTACGTTACTGTTCGATTGAGAAAGATTATTACTACTATTATCCGTCTCTAAAGGCTCAGTATCCACAAAACAATAATCAGGAATTATGATATCCTCTTTAAGACGAGGAATTTGATCAAATAAATTATGTTGAGCAAGATACGAAATATTATTATCGGAGATTTCTTGTGAAGAATCATGATCTTTTATGATATATTTCCTAACGAATTCGCCAAACTCCATTAATCTCTGTGTCCAAGATTCCTCCGTGTATTTCGCACCAATCTCAACTGGCACTATACGCTCTTCGCCCGCGACACACAATAAATAATCAATATTCGACCACGGTCGCGTCGAAAGAGCGGGCCAATGCGAAATCGAAGATTTGATTATGAATGGAGTTGGTCTTGCTGATTTCACATGAGCAGTGAAAGAAAGCAAGCTTAGTGCTGTTTCGTGTTCATATATCGGATATTTTATACATGGCATTTGATCATCGTTAGAAGAGGAGGATGAAGATAATTTACTGCTGGAAAAACTTTTACTACTATTATTCTCAAGTTTTCTCTCGACCACTGAAATCAATTGCAAGATCAAATCCTTTCTTCCCTCGCCAATTGCACCTGACATTAGCAACGTCATATCCAACGTCTTTATCACTTGTTTCCAAGCATTTTTTATCGTATTGTCATCAATTTTATTTTGATCATTTTCCTTTTGTATAGTTGTCGCCAAATGAACTTCACATATACTTTTTACAAGACTGGCATCGGTGTGCAGTTGTCTCCAACAGGATGGAACCTCGCGAAAAGTATACGAATGAAACTTTTCAGAAGATAAGTCAATGAGTGAGTCCGCCTTTAAATGGATCAAGTTTACTTTATTATCGTTATCACTAATATTTTCTTCCAGAGAATGCAATTCTGTTATGCAGTCGACAAGTATATAGATTGTGGACTTTCCACAAGAATGTAAAACTATGTGAATTAATAATAAACTATCTTATAAAGTAAATCGGTCGATTTTCGAAAGAACGAATATAGTCCCACCCACATTTTCCAAGATTTCCAGCGTTTAGGTCTTGAGTCAATTTCGCTAAAATAGAATTGCATGCTTCAGAAGCGGTTGTTTCCATTTTATAATTAAGCATCATCCCGATAATTTTGACATCCGAACTTAAAATTTAGCCACATATACGGTCCCAACTAATCAGCGCTGTGGCTGTGAAATTAACCAATCAAGATTCCTAAAAATCACATGATCCATGACTTTTTTTCGGTGCTAATCAGGGTAGATGTAGATTAAAATCAAATTTGCTTAGAGCTGTGTTCTAATAAAAAATTTCTTGTGAAATTTTACTTTAAATACTCATATACAATATATGATTCTTTATAGTATATATGTCAATTTTGAAATATGCATGATAATTGATCTGATATTTTTCATATTTATTATTATTAATTATAATTTAAGTTATTAACTTAGTATTTTTTATAATTTCTAAATTGAAATTTCTTATTTAGATTATTTTAGATTATCTTTTCTTTCTAGTAGATTTTTCATATTTAAACTCTGATATTATCAATTATTAGTATAATCTTTATTATAAGTTTATTATAATTTATTATTAAATAAATTCTTAAGTTTGATTATAACTTTTTATAAAGTTTTACAGATATATATGATTAATTTTGTATTAATATATTCTTTTATAAAATATATTTTTCAGATAAATAGATCAAGTTTATTTTTTTTTCTTGATATCAGTTTATATTAATTACTTTTTTTAAGTTATAAATCAGATTAAATTTATAAAGAATTTTATTTTTGATCTAAGTTTATCTATAAAATAAGATATATATAAATAAGCTAAATATATATTAATTAAATTTACTCTTTTGATTAATTTTTTAATAATTATAATATATTATTTTATATTTCTATAAGATAATTATTTTTTCTATTTTAATTATTATTATTACTTATATATCTAATTTATAATTTCTAAATATCTTTTAAATTAATATATAAATAAAGTTTTTCTTTAATTTTAATTAGTATTATTAATATATCTCCAGCTTTCTAATTAAGTAATTTTTTATTAATATATTAGATATTAATAAAATTTTTTTATAATTTAAATTTTTTTATATTATTAATATTATTAATAAAAAAAAGAATAT
>CAJVPS010002332.1:0-12577 GCA_910591765.1 Ambispora leptoticha | reverse complement strand
TCGTTTTTTTACTAAGTTTTATTTCTTTGATTATACAATGTTGATTTTTGATTTTTGATTTATTTAATATTGTTTTAAGAGTAGAAGACCTTTACTATAAATAAGCCATACTTTTTGTTTATTATTTTTGAGAGTAAAAGATCTCTATTATAAATAAATTATATCTTTTATTTGTTTAATTATTTAGTTTTCATATTTTAATTTTTATCTTTATCTTAATTATAGCCTTCTTTGATTAATAGCTTGCTATTTAATTAATTTAAATCTTGAATTATATTGATTACTAATGGATTCACTCAGTTAATCTTTATAATTTCTTTGATTTATTTATTTATTTATTTATTTTATTACCCTTTTTGAGATAATATCCATAAATATTGACACAGATCTTAGAAATCTTTGTTATTATTAAAAGCATAGTCTAATTTTCCTTTCTTTATCTTTAATTATTTCAGTTTCTTCCAATCCTATATCATAAAGGTAAATTCAAGTGAAATTTCACTTACCAATTTACTATAACAATAATACTTAATAATTTTAAAAGAATTAATAATAAATTAAAATTTGCTAAAAAATATTATATTTGCTATTTTATTAAATTTTGAGTATATTTTTTATTATATCTAAAAAAAATAAAAAAGTTAGTTAAATCTGAATTTATTAATAAATCTAGTATTTCTTTATTAATAAGTTTATTTGACTTATTATTCAAAAAAAATAATATTATTATAAAAAATAATTTTAAAAAATTTATAAGTTCTATCAATCAATTATATAAAGAAATTAAATTATTTTTTATAAATAATAATAATTATTCAAAAAGATTAAAAGAAATAAAAATTAATAAATTTAATAAATCTAAAGATTAAACTAAATTAAAGATTTAATATTATTATTTTTAAAAAAATATTATATTATTAAGCTTAAAAATATTAAATCAAATTCAAAAAATAAAAAAGATTTATTATATAATTAATATAAATAATATAATTATATTATTATAAAAATATAAAGAAAATATATTAATAAAATAATTAAAATAGTCTTATTATATATTAAATTTAATTAAGCTTAAAAAATATTTATTATTTTATTAATTAAAGTTTATAACTTTATTAAGTAAAGTTTTTTAAAAAAGAATTAAATATTATATAATAGAAAAATTAATATTTTATAATCTTTTAAAATTATAGTAAATTATATTATTTATTTTAATTTTCTTTAATTTTCTTTTATTTCATATTTACTTATTTAGTTTGTTCATATTTTATTTTTTATTTTTATATTTTATCATTTAGTATTTGAAATTTTATAATTTAGTATTAAATTTTTATTTTTAATATAAGTTATTTTTGCTAATATTATTTAATTCTTTTTAATCTTATTATAATTCTTTTTGATCTTATTATAATACTATTTTTCTCTTTTAATTTTATTTTACTCTTTTTAATATTATAAATATCTTTTTTTAGTATTTTATTTTATATTATAATCTATCTTGATATTTATAAAATATTATAAAATAATTAATATATAGATTATAGATCTATTTCTTAATTTAATAATTATTTTATAGTTGAAAAAGAAAATTGAGAATTTGAGAAATATATAAATAATATTTTTTTTAATAATAAAAGATTTTGATAATAAAAAAATAAATACTAAATATTTAATATAATATTAATTATTAAGATTTTTCTAAAGTTACTTTATATAACTTCACTTGTATATAATTGATTGATTTGCATTTAAAATTGAAGAATTATTATAATTGAACTATAAACTGAAGAATTCAGAATGAGTATAATAGATATTATTTTAATTTTTGAGATATTGAATATTTGAGCTAAAATTAAATAATTTAATTAGAGAATAGTGTTATTTTATTATTTAATTTATCATTCTAGTTTTTAAGATTTAATTTTATTTAAAGTAGAGCATCTTTATTGTAAAATAATACAATCTTTGCTTAAATATATTTAGCATTAACTTTTATTTGAATTTATTTCTTTTATTCAATTAATTCTATTTCTTTTATCTTGTTTCTCTTCCATTTTTTAATCCATATTTCTATTTTCTTTGTTTTATATCTTTATATTATTTTAATCTCTTATTTATAAGATAATTACTTAGATTTTTCCTTTATTATCATAGTAATAATATAGATATTTCTTTGTTTTCTATTTCATTTTCTGCTTATAGATTTTATATTTGTCTCTATAACTTTTTTCTGTATCTTAAATAAATAATTTTATGCTTATTTATATTTAATTGTATCTAGTTTAGTAAAAAAGAGTATTTGTAATATTATACAAAAACTTATTAAGTTAATATACATTTATTTATTAATAAAAATGATTAATAAACTAAATAAAAAATTATGATGCACAATATAACTTCGTTACCTAGAAATTCCGATCATTAAGTATCGAGATATATTAGATCTTCGCCAATTTATGTGAAAATTTTGACGTACGATGATTTTTAAGGACGATATCTCGACACCTTGTGATCGGAATCAAGCGAAAATACCGGAAATAAGGATCACCTGAGAATAAGCATCACTCCCAGTTTAGACCATAAGCACCACCTATTAATATCCAATAAAGCAATAATGGTAATTTTTCTTGAACCAGAGATGATAGTGGATTTGGGATGAGAAGTGAGCAAAACTTCGTATGTTTTGATAATTTCAACACAATTTTACGTCTCCGTGTAATTTAAATTTTGTTTTATTATTAAATTGTATCTGATTTTCTGTTATAAATTCGTTAAACATCCACCCCTTATCGTTATTTTGGAGTTCAAAAACCGTCTGTCCGATTTGCCGAACACGTGATAAGCAAAAATCATGTCGGGAAACTTACGGATTAAGATAGGATTACATTATAACATAAAAGGTAGTTAATTAAACTTGATTTTGTTATGGCTTATTGATTGTTCGGAAAATCGATCTTAAGTTCTGGCGTTGTTGTCAGTCAAGTGGTGCTTATTTCCGTGAGAATACGGTAGTTATCAAGATCTTACATATTTTTCGGGAGGCAAATTCACATATAGGTGGGAGAAAATTAGTAACTGCGGGTGCTTGAGATGATCGTTTGCATATGTCATATTTTAGAAATTCCCACGCGATCTTTATCGAGATAAGACATTATATACTGCGCACTTGAAAAAATTCTTTTCTTGACTATCTTTCTACTCCACTAAATACTAATAAATACGAGTAACTAACTTCGTCTAGCACTTTTATTTTTGAATTACAAGTTTGAATTACAACAAACTCGAATTGTTCGCTTTTTTGATTTGTATTTAGTGAAGATAGCAAGCTGGTTATTAGTTTCACGAACTTTGACGGAATATTATAAAGAATATAGCACAAATGTCGTCCGCCAATGCAAAAAGTCCCATTCAAAGTCGTCAGCGGCAAGTCCCTCATCAACCAATAAAGTTTTATGTCTGTAAAAAACCAGCGGTTAAATTTCAGGTCAAGAAGGAAAGTCGAAATAAAGGTCGTTGGTTTTACAGGTGCTGTAATGCAATTAACCCATTATATCGAAGGAACCGGAACAATTTGTAGTTTTTATAAGTGTGAAACGGATCTTACAAAATCGCCTGCTATTTCGTCTGACTCTGCTAGCACTTCTGGATCGATGACAAATGATCCATTGATTCCACCAGACAATTAAAATTATCGTCATCAACCGCAGCAAACGAACAAATTTATAATTTTCGTCCACTAAATAATAACGGTAAAAAACAAACACCACAACATCAGCAATCGCAATATGATTGTTATTGCAGACCTTCATATCATCATCAAGATTTTTCAAATCAGCAAGAATTTCCTCCTCAATATCAACCCGAATATAGTCAGGCAGAATATTCTCGTCATCAAGAACAACAGCTTCAACATACTCGAAGAGAAGATGAAGAATTCTGGACAACCGCGCCAGAAGGGTCAATCAACAATCTTTTTATGCAGAATTCTTCGTTAGCACATATTTACGAGAATGATTCAACCACAACTAATGAATTGATTCCGCTTCACCACCGGATCCGATTAAAACGTTATAAAAGAGAGGAAAGGAAGGGAGGAACGACGGGCTCGCGCTTTTGAGCATAGTGCGAAATTCAAAGCAAATTTACTTGCAGAAACAAAGGAGCGATTGGTATCGGTAGAAAATGAAAATATAATGTTAAAAAATCGATTGGCGATGACGGAGAAGGAAAATAAAAACTTGAAGAGGAAGTTGGAGGAAACGGAACAATTAGAGGAGGAGAATCAGTATTTGAAGAAGGGGTTGGTGGAATTGGAGAAGGGAAAAGAGTCCTCATCATTGTCTTCAGCTACACTTAAATCCGAAGATACCTATCAAGATGGACAAAAAGATAAGAAAAAGCAAGAATACGGAAATTAATGGCGGAGATTGAAGTTTTGAAAAATCACAATGAGCGAAAAGTTGATAATTTGAACGAGAAAATATAGTTATATTAAGAGAAGAGCCAATTCCAAGAATCTCAAATCGATCAGCTAAGACAGCAATATTTAGCTGCTCCGAATGTTGCGGATTTGGAAAAATTCCGCGAAGAAAACGAATTGCTTGTTCGCGAAAAGAGGCTCATATTCCGGAACAAAAGCTTCTTAAGCAAGAACACAAAGAATTAAAGAGGATAAGGAATTAATTACGAATATTTCGTGCTCTCATTGTGTCCTCGTTGAAATATCGAGTTTGACTCTCACAACATTTCAAACCAAGCTTCGATATCATCTGGATCGTATTTCCACGATAGGAGGTTTTAACGAAGGAGAATTAGGAGAAATTATAGTAGAAGCAGGGTTGGGCTCAATGATATTATCCTTTCCAATATTCGTAGTCATTCTCTTGATTGTCAATTCTGATTCCTCTTCTTCATCTGAAGAAGAGTTCCTTTCTGTATCCTCTTCATTCATCTGAAGAAAAGTTTGCGTTAAAAACATTCAATGATCTCTTTCTTTTAGTAGTCGGTATTTTATTGGTGTAGGAAGTGCTGAGATGATTGTTGTTTCTATGGCAGCAAATTTTGTATCCGTATTTATCATTCCAATAATGTTCATTGATCTCATTTCATTTTTTTCCCGCTTATTTGATGTCAAGTGATTTAATTTCTTAGATCTTCTAGCGGTAATAATTAAATTATCTTCATCTTTAGAAGTTTCAATCATGAGACTTCTTTACTTGTTGAACTTAAGTGATTTCATCTTTCTTACTGAGTAGTATAGGTGTAACATTCTGAACTGATCGTGTTAGGGTTAAAGACCAAATTCCTGTAACTCTAAATTGAACAAAGCCTCCTTTTGTAAGAAATTCAACGTTGGCGAAACTTAAAAGGAATCCATTCAAATAATTGAGACCATTTATTAATTTTGTTGCATTCTTTTATTAGATTGTCGATATTTCTATCTCCGCTAGCTAATTCATCGTTATAAATTCGTTTGTGATTTTTGAAACAGCCAAAAATTTTCTTGACAATGAGTGCATTTAAAATACTAATGAGTTTTGTGAACTAAGCACCCACCGCAGTATTTGACAATAGAAACGTTCATTACAATGATTTGCTCTCATCTTTAAGTTCAATGGAAAATGCTTGAATTGGTTGAAATGATAGAAAGAAACGATATAATCGTTTTCGTTATACCGCTGCGTATGGTGTGTTCGTAACGGTAGGGATTCAAATTCTATGTGCAATGTGTGAAATAAAAACAACATGTATTAAAATGAGAATTTATTTTGATTGTGGTTACGTGTAATTACGCTATTTAATTCACGAAAACAGTGCTATTATTACATTACTTCGATGATTTCACTTTTTCTGCAATTACAGCCCATAATTCAGCATATCTTGCAGCATATTTTTCCGCGTAGTCAATTACCCATTATTCGGAACAAACGAACGCGTAATTAGAGTAATTTTTTTAACATAATTTGTGTGAATCCGCGAATCATGAGAAACCTTGGAACAGATAACTTTCTCTTCTCCTAGAAGGGACAAAAGACAGGAAATAGTAAATAGAACGCCTATGCATAGCGATAGATTTATGCTCAGGATTTGAATGCTTTTAGTTTATAATACGATAATGCAAATTAGTATTTTTATGATGAGGAGAAAATTATAATATTTAACTATTTTCTTTATTATACGCATGTAATAAAATGTTATTTTTTGTTATAGTTAACATAACCAATACCGACACAACTTAATATAAGTATAATTACACTCATTCTTATCATTATTGTTATAATTACAATATGTGAGAATCTTGATGATTCTTGTTCTTGTTGTATGAGTTTCTTGTTTAATCTTGAATGTAACGTCAAAGGATTCTTTAACATCACGTAGATATTGAATTCTACAAAGAATTGAAAAAAGGAATACTAGAATTCAAACAGTTGCATACCAACCAACCTAACTGATTATAATAATTCTCACGTAAAAACACTCAACTTTCCAATTTGCACTCACTTTAGAAACATCTTCCGAGCATAAAACAGCATCATAAATACATCTGGTATATACACTTCCCGGTCAAAAGTATCTGATCACCTGATTTATGATTGCTAATCATCATCTATTAAAATAAGATTTATGCCAAAACTATTAAGCATAAATAAATAAGATTTTTTCACATGCAGCTCTTGTCTTCAGCTATCAGAAAATAAAAAATTTCTTTATACAATGCCCAAAAGACATGAACTTACTGAGTTTGAATGAGAAAAGATTATAGATCTCTGAAAAGAAGATCATACTGAGCAAAAATCTTGAATATTCTAAAATTTCTATTCATAATACTATAATAAATACAAAAATTCAGAAAATATTACAGATGCTCTATATTCAGGAAGTCTATTAAAACTTACAGAAAGAGAGATTAAAAGTCTTGTAAAATTAGTTAAGAAAGATCAGCAATGATTACTAGAGAAAATAATAAAAAAGTTTAGTAAATTTTATTAATTTTAATATCTTTTAGCTTGAGAGATTTTATGGGATAAGCTGGAAAGAGAAAATTATTTATTTCTGAATAAAATCATAAAAAAGACTAGAATAATATCATAAAAGAAGTGATTAGAATGATATTGTAAATGGAATTTTATTATTTGAAGTGATAAATCTTGCTTTATATTATTTTAGAATAATACATACTACTAAATTGGTATAGATCATATGAAAAATATGATGTAAGTTACTTAATTCTAACTGTAAAATCTGAAAATTATGAGATTATAATATGAAAATATTTGTAAAAGATAAAATGAGTTTTTTAATTCAAGTTTCAGATAGAATAACAGATTATATATATATATAAAAATATTAGAAAATACTTTTTTATTTTTTTATTATATTATCAGAAATAAGTATCACTTTTTGAACTCAAAAATAGGATTTCTAAAATAATTATCAGAATTTATCTGAGAATAAGCATTACTTAATTAATACAATAAATGAAAATGATAATTATTTCTAAGTAATATTTATATATAAGATATATAGCTCTTATTTATTTATTATTTTCAGGTAATTCTTATTTTCAGAAGAATATGATAAGTCTTTCATAATCTATACAGAGTTCAGATTTTATCTAATTAAATATCTATAAGATATCTTAAAAAGAAGAGTTAAAAAATATAAATCTTATTCAAAAACAAATAATAGTTTTAAAGAAAAAGTAAAATAAAATTGAATCTGAAATTTAGTTAAAATTTTCTTTAAAAGAGTTTAAGTTATATTAGATAGTCATAAAAATCCAACTAAATATTAAAAATATTTATATTTTTCTGAATAAAATAATATAAATTTTTTATGATATTTATTTATAAACTATTAAAAAATTAATTATTAAAGTTTATATATTTTTATTTAAATTTAAAGTGGTCAAATACTTTTTGTCAGAAAGTGTATATATTATTTTATTACATTATATAAATATTTATAAGTAAAATTAATTTTGCTTTAATTTTAATTTAAAAATAAAAATCTAATAGTCAATTTATAAAAATCATAAATACTTTATATTATCTAATTTTGAATTTTATTTATAAATAAAGTAATAGAAAATAAATAAATAATACTTTATAATATTTATAAAATTTATAATTAATCAAATATTAATATTAACTTCTTGATGATTTATAATAAATGAAGAATAAAAATTATTATTTAAGCATATTGAATAAAAATTATATATATTAATATATTAAATTAAATATTATAAATTCTTTATATTATAGTAAATTTTAACTAATAAGTCTCTAATATAAGTAATTTATAATTATAATATAGTTATATCTTTCTAAGTATATTATCTCTTAGTAAATATATTATATAACTTTTCTTTAAATGCATAGTATATTCTGATTCCAGCTTATAAAAACTCTATATATTTTAATTTTTATAAATATATATTCTTTCTAAATATAGATTTTTTATTTTTTATTATAGTTTTAAGAGAATATACTTAGAGAAATGTTATTATATTTACAGAAATAATAAGAAATATTAGATATTTTGTATATTTTTAAATTAATTTATATAATTAGATCTTGTATTTTTTTTTGATAATTATTTTATAATAAATTATTTATATATAATAATAATCTATAATTAAAACAAATCTTATTTTTATATAATATATTCAGAAGTTATAAAGTTATATATAATTTTCTCTCAAAAAATTATTCTTTAAATTTTACTGTATAATATGCCATGAAAAAGAATTAACAAAAAGTTAGAAAGATAAAATTATATTATAAAAAAACTTGACTATATATATATATTAAAATTTTTAAAACTATAGATTATTTTGTGATTTACATATTAGAAATACACAAGCTTAAAAAATTATCTAAAAATAATCAGATTATTCATGAAGAAAGATAAAAGAAATACATATATTAAATAATTTATTTTAATTAATTTTATTTATTTATAAAAGATTCTGATATTTATTTATTTATAAAATAATTTAGATATTTATATAATAATTCTAATACTTTGTATAATCTGAAAAAGAGTCTAATAATAAGAATTTTTATTTTGAATTACTAAAGTCTTGAGATAATTGCATATAGATTTATTATGAATTAGTAAATAATCTAATTATTTTTTAGATAATTTTTTAAGCTCATATATTTCTAATATATAAATTATAAAATAATCTATAGTCTTAAAGATCTTAGTATATATATAGTTAAGTTTTTTTGTAATAATAATTTCATCTTTCTGACTTTTTGTTAATTCTTTTTCATGATATATTATGTGATAAAATTTAAAGAATAATTTTTAAGAGAAAATTATACATAGCTTTATAATTTCTGAATATATCATATAAAGATGAGATTTATTTTTATTATAAATAATTATCAAAAAAAAATACAAGATCTAATAATATAAATCAATTTAAAAATATACAAAATATTTAATATTTCTTATTATTTTCTATATAAATTGCAAAGTTCAATATCATTCAATAATTAGTTTTCATTATCAAAATTCATTAATTTTTTAAATAGAATTACTTATCAAAGACTATGAATAAATAAATTAGATCTAGTAATTTTTTATTATTTAAATATTATAATAATAATTGCAAAAAGATTAAATATAATAATAATAATAAGAATTCTAAAAAAATTTTTATATATCAAAATCTTATATTAAAAAATTATTCAAGATAAAATTTATATAATCTTTTAATTTATATATATACATCAATAAACATTTTTTAATAAAACTATATATAATAATAATAATTCAAAGTTTTATATAATAATTTTTATTATAATATATATAATTTTTTATTATTTATGGATATATATATACTAAAATATATATATATTAAAAATAAAGTTTTTAAATATATTATATAGTTTTTTAAAAAATATTTAATATTCTAATTGTTTATAATTATTTGTATTTGAAAATAATCAAAATTATTATTATGTTATATATTTGATAATTATTAATTCTTTTTTTTTACAAAATAGAAATGATTTATCATATTTCTCTAACATATATATCTCTTTATAAGTTATATTCTATAGCAATTTAACTATCAAATTTTGATTTATATCTGATCAGTAATCATCTGATCTATGTTTGAAGTTGAGATTCAGTGATTTAATTAGAATACAAGAGATTTATTTCATCCTGAAGATAGCCTAAATATATCAAATTGACATATTTGTAGGCAATATCTATGGTAGTCATGCCCACACGCGAGAACATTACATTAGTTTCGTAATAATGCAATCATAATATAAATGATCGCATAAGACGGTTGTTTTGGGTTTTCTGGAGATAACGAAGCCCCTTGATAGGTGATGGTCGGTTAATTCGTAACCTTAAGGAGGCCAATTTGTACAAATTAATACCATCAGAAGAATTAATAATCAAAGGATCCTTATAACGTGTTTGATATATCTTCATAAATACATCTAAGAGGTATATAGCACACTTTCGAGAAAGTGTGTGCAATTGCTTTGGTGTATATGGATATTCTATTAACTAGGCTAATTCTATTGATACTTTATCTAAACAAAATTATTAAACTCAATCTAACATTCAATTTTCCTTTTTTGGAACCATTTCAATAACACGATGTTTATTACGATTACGAAGAATTTTTACAAGCATTTATTATTTGATGAAGAATTGTATGCAATCTACTTCTTAAAGAAAAACTTTATATATTATTTTTTTGTTATTTTCTATCTGAGCTTTTTTATTTTGGTCTTGAGCATTCTTTCTATACAATCGGTTAAAGTTTTAGAAAAATGCTAATTACCCTATATAATAAAATAAATTGAAATAACATACAGAACATAAGAATTGTGCTGAAAGATGCGCTGAAAATGTGCGATTTCACACAGATTGTGTTAAAAAATGTTTTCTAGTTACGAATTCAATTGTGGTGTAAAAAATGTGCTAAAATTACATGCACATGTACATGTAATTGAAAGGGGACCACATGTATCATTACGTGCATGTACATGTAATCATGTAATCAATTGTGCGGAACATACATGTATATGTATATGTATTGTACATGTGCATTCTTTCATACATGTTACCAGGACAAAAAGCAATCTAATGGTGTTCATGTACAGTACATGTTTTATTAAGTGAAACGTAAGGTGCACATATGATGATATTAATTTTATAATATAAAATGTTGAAACTATTAACTCATTGGATGATGAAGTCGGAAAAATAAATGTGCTTCGTCTTTACTTATTCCATCTTCATGATAGAACGAAATGAAAAAAATTGAGCTTTTTGAGAACAACAATGTTGCCGTCGCAACGAAAAATCTCGTGATTACAAAAAATTCTAGAAATTCTAATTCTGTATTCCTATCGATATGTGCAACTAAGAATTAAAAATAATTCATTTTTACTCATATCTTGTAATGTCAACAATAACGCCGCCGCCGCCGCTTTACTTCGTAACTTACCAATAGTAAAGAATTTCTTATTAAAATACTTACTTTGCGATCCCATAATCATTAGTATTTCAAATTTCATTCTTCGTACACTACATGTATCTCCTTATTTCGTGAACCATTAAATTTTATTTCTAAAATTAGTATTGTACATAATTATTTTTATTGAAAAATTGTAGGCTCGTAATATATTTATTTTTAATTTTATTATCACATAAACTTTCATTATACATGTATTCTTTCATTTCGAAGGCTGATATTTAGACCTGTGAACCTGTCGTAATTATGATTTGTAATTTAGAAAGTTTTTAATAACCAAATTGTATATATAGAATAACTTGAGACAGGCGATGTGTGTTTGAAGAAAAATAAACAATAAATTATTTTTTTCGAACAGCATTTCGGCTTTTATTTCTTCGTGACCTAGCGAAGTTGATATTTCATTGATTGGGAATAAACAAATTTTTATTATTTGAAATAAAGATTATTGAATTGAGTTAGAATTCTTTATTTTTAATGTTAAATTACACTTTACCTACACTCGTTACAGATCTCAGTAAAAGATTGGTATAGGAGACCTTTAGCACTACAGAAAAACCTTGCTTCGCATAAATCATTCAATCTAGCTCGAAATCCTTGTTGAATTGAGTATGAAAATAGCATAACAAAAAAAATAAGAGAAAGTAACCAAACTAAATTTGAAGAGAATCCACAACAAGCCGAATAGTATAAATAATAAATCTCCGGACAAATTTCTTATCAAATGGATATAGTAACATCTTCTATATTTGGAACTATCAAAAATGAACATGATGCATTCACGTCGTACTTGAAAGCAGCAGAGTCAGGAGACCTTGATGCGCAATATAATCTTGCTCTCTGTTATGACAATGGAGAAAAAACAATCATAGACAAACAAAAAGCATTCGAATGGTACTTGAAAGCAGCAGAGTCAGGACAACTTAATGCACAATATAAACTTGCACTATGTTACCAAAATGGAGCTGGAATTACCAAAGATGAACAAAAAGCATTCCAATGGTACTTAAAAGCAGCCGAATCAGGAGACCTTAAAGCACAAAATAATCTTGCTTACTATTA
>CAJVPS010002331.1:0-12577 GCA_910591765.1 Ambispora leptoticha | reverse complement strand
AGGCTAAATATGATTAATAATATAAGTTATAAATAGAGTTAATTATAAATAAGACTAATTAATATAAATTACTTATTTGCCTAATTTAGTAGTAATCGGCAATTACTGCGCCACGTGCTGCGGCTGCGCCATATGCTGTGCCATGTCTACTGTGCCACACGAATAAGCTAATTGGTTACAATACTATTTTGTACCATCTTCTTTAGCTTCTCCTGATGATAGTAGTTTTGAGAATGATACTTACCAGCATGAGTTCTGCATGCTCTATATATCAAAGATGTTAACTTAATACAACTATATTCTTTACATAGTATGCGGGTAGGAGAATTCCAGTAAATTGTACACCCCTCAGATCGATAGCAATCTTGATTACATACTTTCTTACTTCTAAGAATATAAGAATAACAGTAAAATTCCATATCTAAAGTTTTGCTAATATATTTTTTAAGTAGTATATATTGTCTAACACTAATTACCTAAAATAATTAATTTTTATTTTGAACTTTTCTCTAACCACTATTATAGTTTCAAATAATAACATAATATGACTATCTAAAATATTCAAAATTTCTAGAAAACTATCAATCATGTGTCAGCAGAAGTAGGAGTACCACCTTGATCAGATAGCCCAGAAAACTTGAAGAATTTTGAGCTAGAGATAGAGATAGAGAAAGGCTCTTCAAGCCATGACCCTTTAGGATCACCTCTTCAGGTCTGCTTCACAATAGAAAATAGTGGGATATTGTATTACCAGGAGAGCAAAGCTGAGAGTGTTGTCAAATATCTATATAAAATTTATGATGATAGCATAAGACCAAGACAATTCCTTAACACAGATTCTGAGAATGGAATAGAGGCAATACTTATAGAACATATAGGCTACTCATTGCATAAAATTATTGATGGAGATGACCCACTTCATCTCTTTATTGATTTTGATTTATTTAGAGAAAAATTTGATAAAATTAAACCTAAGCTTAAGCTTACAGCTAAAGAAATACAGGATTTACTTTATCATATCTTTAAAGAAGTGTGTTTAGAAATATATCCAGTTTGGGATCGCAAAATATTGACTATTACTAGTAGTAGTGATGAGAAAAAAATGTCTCTCCATATATCAACTTTTGGTTTTCAACTTAAAAATATTGCTGAAGTTACAGTATTTACTGAGCTTATTCATAAAAAACTTTCAATAGATTTACAAGAAAAAGATATTGTCAATAATATCACCAATAAAAACTTATTTTCTTTACAAATGCTTAATATCCTGAAGGTAATTGAAATAAAATATAATGAAAGTGATAAAAAATCATATAAGCATATCTGTCTGAAGAGAGCAATATTTCTAAAAGATAGTTCAGTCTTTAATTTTATACTTCATTCATCTAATGATGAGGTGCCAGTTATAGATAGACCTATCTTGGATATTCTGAAGGAAAAAATATTAATCGAAGATAGGAAAATGCTGGAAAAAATTAAAATCAATGCTGGAACAATCAGATCTGAAGTAGAATATATAGAAAAATTACTTGAGAAGTATAAAATCGAAGGTTTTGAAGTTTTATATTCTTCACTAATATATCCAAATGTATTCCTCCTAAATCGCATAGCAGAATCTTAATATCCACTCTGTAATCAGGAGTACACTAGTGATAATACATATGTAATTCAAAATAAGAAAACTTATTAATATTATTGCTATTGAGCAGATTAAGAAATGCAAATAGGCACAAAAAAACCCTCATTAAAACTTACTTTGAATGTATTAGTCTTGGAATGGGAAAATAGTTTTCCATCCCCAGAAAAAATAGAGTGATCCAGAATCTCAGATCCAAATGACCACTTTATATAGGGTAATTTAATTCATATATATATTTTTAAAAAAAATTTTACTCAGAATGAAGTATATAACGTAATCCAGGTCACACTTGCTTGCGTAATAAAAGATAAATAAATATGGATTCTTAAATACAGAAAATCAGATAGTAGATTATACTTTGGTATGACACCTACTCTAGATTTTAGTAAAATAACTATTAATATAGTAGAACTTGGGGAAGAATCAATAAAATTAATCTCTTTGATAGATCGTATATATGACAGCAAGGTAATTATTTATAATGATATCGATTTCTTATCATATCTACCTAATATCAAATAATCAAAAAATGAATTCTTCAATCTTTTCTTAGGATTCAAGGCTAAACTAGCACCTCGAATTAATTACAATTTTATGAACCTGATTATATGATATATAAAAAATATCTGATATAATAGGAATAAAGTTCTTTCTATATATATTCTCAAATGATTAGTATTTTTAGTTCAGTATCCAGCAATAATTCCAGAAATAATTCTTGTTTTGTGTTCATCACCATGATGTGAGAAAAATATTATTACTAATTTTATTTCAAAAAAGTTTATTCAGTCTAGAGCTTGTATATTTAACATCTGATTTAGGCAAAATTTTGGGAAAATTCAATAGTAGTATTCAAGGATGTAAACTTATAATTATAAATAAAGTGGAAATGTTAAGTGAAGAATGACATAAGTCAAATGATCACTTAAAATCTCTAATTACAAAAGATCATGTCTTAATTAAGCGTAAAGATCTTGAAAATCAAGAATGTGGCCATTTTCCTAAATTTATAGTATTAAGTAATCATGATGCCCCAATTCGTATTGAGCAAGGAGATGATTGTATTGTATGTTTAAATGTTTTATCTCGATATAAAGATAATTTTAAATATTTCGGTTAGTTAGGAAAAATTCTCAATCATCTCAATATACCTGAATCTTTTATGAGCTATTTACTTGATCAAGATTTTTTGAATTGGAATCCACAAGAAAATATTCCTACTACTAAAATAAAAATAGAGATGATGCGTGAGTCTCTTCCAAATCCCATCCAATTCATAATTGATCATATTTTGATATGGTCAGAAGATCAAATTGAAAAACTGGGTTGTGTTATGTTATATCAGGAGTATCATACATAGTGTGAAACTAATAGTGAAAAGCCATTTAGTAATAATAATTTTAGAAAAAAAATTCCACAAGTTAATATTGAATGAAAATGTATTAGTGATGGAAAAAGAGAATGGTAATATATCCTCAATTATTCCAAAATTATGGCCAAGCTATGTGAATCAGTAGGTAATATCGAGGAATTTTCTGATACATCTCAAGCTGAGATATCCTCCAATGCATCCACAGATATCTCTGTATTTAATGTACCTGAAATTATAGATCTAAAGAGTCATTGCCTTGCAATAAATCCTCAACCAGTAAAAAATATAGCTGAGTCATCGATTACTAATAATATCGAAAAAGGTAAGGAAATAGTATCTACCCCAGTCATTACTAATATATTCCAAAACCTCTTTGACTCAATAATAGATTAATCAGAATATTTAGTTACTTCAATATTAGTGTCTATTAATATATCTCTGCTCCCTAAAATCGTACACGTAGAATCTGTAGATGATAAAGCAGGATCTTCTCCCAAGATTATTGATTTGGTAAATGATAAACCTGAGATTTCTTCTAACTTGCCTGCAAATAATGAACCCAAATCCAGTAATAAAAAAGCCAACATCCAATCAGAATCATATCCATCTGGATATATCCCAAGCAGAAAGAGAAAAATATCTCAGACAGTGAGCCATAAATCATGATGAGGATCCAGATATCTTTATGACTATAACTGAAAAAGATAGAGATTTAGCATATATATACCATGATAGATTATATTTGGATGCAGATATGATTCAATTCATAAAAGATACTGATGATGACCCAAATACATTAATAAACATGTCTAGATGAGAATGATTAATAAGTAAGGAAATTATGCTCCAATTGTATAAAGATGATGGCAATCCCCAAGCAAGGAGTTATGATAATGAGGAATGGATAGAAAAAATAACAATACTCCAGGAAAATGGATATCTATGGTAAGATCACTATACATACTAAGGTAAATTTCGCAGGTAGGTGAGATTTTTTGCTTCTACAAACTAGTCAATATAAAATTTTCTAATAAAAATATTATGTAAACTTTGTGTTATATACTAATGGAAAACAGACCAGATATTTACAAAAAAAATGGTCTATAAGTATAGAAATATACCAGAATCTATTCCAAACATTGTAAAAAATAAAACAATAAAACTGAATGATATTACTATAGTCTGGATTGCAACTCCAAAGCTATATTTTTTTCATTATATTCTATATATTGGTAAATTTCAAATTGATGGATCTGATCTAAGGTATTGACGTATATCATATATCTGGTATATGTATATATTGATTATTTTTTCTAGGACCTCTTTAAGTAATATTATATCCTCTTTGATATCTTCTATATTTTTGGTAATTTTATTATGTAAAGCTATAAATTCTAAAACCTTTGATCAATCTCATGTCTTACCCATATCTATTTCCTGATAGAATTATAATAACCATGACCCATTCAACTTTTTGGATATAGCTATCTATGGATAATTAATTTTGATTTGAAAAAATATATTTTATAGTTATAGTCCACAAAATTATACTGTATTAATAATGTCAAAGATAGCTATAAATTTTGTAAATCAATATAACTTATCTCCTCAGATGAGTATCACTGAGCTTGGTAATTATACTAAAAAAATATGTAAAGAATTAAAAGATTATAAAGCTCGTGATCATGCTTAAAATAGAATCCAGAAGTTAGAATTTAGTAAAGATCAAACATATGCTTTAATTCCTATCCAGGCTTTCAGAAGGTGTGTTACAGGGGAAGATCTGATTGAAAAACTTACTCAATATATTAAGGAAAATAAAAATAATCTTAAACCCAAAGAGATAAATACACTAGCATATAACTTAGCTAAAACAACTTCTACTGTAATAGCTCAATCTTTACATCTTAAATTACTTCAAAAAAAATTACGTATACTTAATACTAAATATCTTACATTAGAAGTAATATATATATCTGATATTACTTAAAAATCAAATAAAGAACAAGCAATAAATCAGGAATTCCATGAAGATGAGGAGTTTGATTATCCAAAATTCTTTTATCTGAAAAATGTTCAGAAAAGATTTAGTAAGTGTGATATAACAAAATCTCCCTCTATGCAAAATTTAATCGATATAATGATAATGTTATGTATAAGACTGACAGATGTGAGAAACCTCTGTATTAAGTATTATAAAGCAGATACTACTAAATGGTATAATTCTAAATATTCTTGGTACTGTACTAAATATGCCAAAAATAAAAAAGATGAATCTAGACCATTAGTATCTATGGAGAAAGATCCACTACTGGCTAGAGAATTACTTATTTGGATCCAGAAAGCAATTCCTAATAAATTTCCATTTTTAATAAGAGATAAATATGGTGATGTAAACATCCACCTAATTAATAATTTTCTAGCAATTTATGGAATAAGCTTATCGTATTTGAGAAAAATTGGTTCTGAACATACTATTATAATTCATGGAGGTAAGAACAATATCCATCATAAACATCTCTGTCAATTGACATTAAGACACAAGGTAATTAATATAGTATCAAATCATTATAGTATGATGAATGACAGACCAATTACTCTAATGACTAGAGAAAAAAAATACTAAGATATCAGATATTATAGATCTATACAATTACTAATCATGCTTCTTCACTTTCATCACTTTTACAGTAAAATTTTTATCATCATTAGACGATTCAAACTCAGATCCAGATTCAGATGCAGATGAGAACTCAAATGCAGTATCATTAAAAATTAGTTTTTTTCTAGCTTTGTATGAAATATGTTGTCAAGAAATATTCAGGTTTGCTATTAAGTCAATAATCTCTAGTCTAATCTCAGATTTTACTATCTTTAGTAATTGGCAGATAGAAATCTGAATTTTTTTATCCAATATTTGTTTATAAATACTGGATATTACCCCAATAGTATTCTGCTGATCTGTTAAAAACTTGATTATTGTTTCAATATATCTACATAATTCTTGCAAATTGATTAATGCATCTAACTCTTTATAAAATTCTTGAGATGAGATAGCATTGGCCATGCCAGCTCTGATATTATCTTTTATAACAGACTTGATATTATCTTTAGTTATTGTAAATGCGGAATTATTATTTATTAATACACAAAAAAATATAATTAAATGTATTGTTATAATAAAACATCATGATGAGAATTTTATCTTGCAAAATTAATAAAGTACCAATTAAAACTATATTAGATTCCGGTGCTAATTGTAATATTATAGGTGAGAGTATAGCAAAAATAGTAGGCTTGAAAATTGATAATACATCTGATACAGAAATATACAGTCCCTTTAGCAAGCTCAATATATTGGAAATAATTCATATAATGGAAATTTTGGTCCTATCTCAAGATTAGAAATGGGAGTAAGTAAAAGTTACTAATATTTTTATTACCAATAAATCCAAACTTGAATCTGTACTGATATTGAGTTAGCCTTGGTTCCAGAAAAATGCAATAAAAGTAGACTTTCCAAATAAAACTCTTATATTCTTTGATGAAACTAGTTATTAGGTTAAGTGTAATTGAGAATATTTGGAAAATCTATAGTATATACGCCTAAATTAAGTATCCAAACATTAGCTGTTTTTTTTTAATTAAAGATATATAATATACAATTTAAGAATGGCACAACTAAATATTTTTAATTTACTAGAGTTACTAGAACAGATCTTATATTTTTTAGAAATTGATCGATCTCTCTATTCTACTTTATTTGTTAATCACTTTTGGTATTACTATGATATTCCTATTCTATGATGTCACATTGAGTTTTCTATAGAAGATTATCAGCAGGATCAGTGTGAAAAAAATACATCTGGACCTCTTTATTAGTGATTGATGAAATTTAAAAAAGTTATGTGTGAAAAGACAAAACCTCTTTATTATTCAAAAATGATATATCTCAGATTGGAAGATTTAAAAATCTCAGATACATTGATTAGTATGATTTTACGCTTATATCCAGATATACGCACTCTTATTCTTGATAAAAGTAAGGATTTCACTAATATACCAATTATAGAAATTGCAAGATTTTCTCCAAAACTACAATATCTGAGTCTTAATTCATGTAAATATCTTACTGATCAATATATCACTGAAATTGTTCACTCATGCCAAAATCTTAAACATCTTGAGCTTGATGATTACTTGATTAGTAATAAAACTATTAAGAAAATAGTCCACAATTATACTAATTTGAAATATTTTAGTTTGGAGAAATGTAAAGAGATTAGTGAAGAAGTGATGAAAAAACTTAATCCTAAAATTAAAATCAAATACTCTAATTATTCAGATAAAAAATGATCTGATTCTGATCTACCTATTCCAATATTCACTGATATATTATTAGATGAAACAGATCTTATTTCTGCGCTCAGTAATTACATCAGAGAGATTGATAAGATTAATCTTAATCATTTATGGTTTACAAATAATTTTATTTAACAGTAAAAAATGGTTAATTATTTACCAAGTTATTTTTTTGGTTATAATATATATCATTAAATAATAATTTTTATAAATTATCTTGTTAAAGGAAAAATCCCAGTTAAAGTATTAATTGATACAGGGTCTAAATCTAATACTATTAGCAAGAACTTGTTCAATAAACTTGAAGAAGATTATGGAATACGTGATTTTAATGAGAATTTCTATGTAAGACTCCTATCGAACTGAACTGAACCAAACTTTAGGTCAAGTTCAGGTTCGGTTCGAAATTCAAATCAAATCTGAACCTAAACTTATTTGAAAATTGAGTTCAAGTTTGAGTTCAAAATTGAATAATTTTCTTAGTTTGAGTTTGATTTGATGTTCAGTTCAATATTCATGAATATGTTCAGATTCGAAGAAATTATCACGTGAAAAATTATAAACTAATTGAAACTAAGCTATCATGTATTAAAAATGTAATGATATTTATTATGTCAAAAATGTATTACGTGTAAAAAATTTAATTATAATACATAACTATAAACTTCTAACTTTTCCTTCAATGGTCCCTGCATCCATAAATGGAGATATTATATTGTTCTTACGGTCTTAGAAATCAAGCTAGATCTCTTATTTGTCATCAAGTTTTCACCTGCAGAAAAGGCATGTTCGGAAGTAACAGAAGATGCAGGAATTGTCAGGTAATCATGGGCCATACAGACAAGATGAGGAAATTGTGTTTGATATGCCTAAACTTCAATATATTATTATTTAGGAACAAAATAAAACTCAAAATCAAAGCCAACAAGCTTACCTTCCACCATACTAGCACATCAATATCTTTATTTGCTGGCTTCTCAGAGATGTAACACTTAATTTTATCAATGTTATCTTCATCTTCATCATCAAAGTCTGCATCTAGGAGGGATTATATAGCCGACCTCATGGTATTATTAGGGTTGAGACTATTAATCATGAGCGTGATAACTGCATACTCTGTATCAAAGAGTTGGCGCATTCTAAAATATAAATTTATATTATTTTCTTATATTTATAAAAATAAATAAAAATAAATAACTTACAATACTTTTGTTGCTTTAATTTCATCTTCTTCGAATTCTCTCTTCATAAAATAGTGAAACTTTCTTCTTGAATCCAATGCTGTGCATAACATTACCATTGTATTTGTTTTTGAATAATACTAGACTAACTTTTCTCTTGCTTTTGTAGCTGCCACAACAAGTAGTGGAACTAATAAAATTGGTAAGTATTAATCTAACAATCAAATTCAAAAATAATACTAATATACTTACCCTCTGTCTCAATTTTTACCTCTACATCTGGAATTGCGTCTTTGACATGATCAATAATGATGTTGAAGAGGAGAATAATCAAGAAGGCCATACTAGTCAAACTGGCTGATATTTTGACTATGAGATTCTTAAATGGTTCAAGGAAGTCAGCAATTTTTTCCAGAATAGTCCAATGAGTATGTGAAATGGTATATTCGTGAAGATTATCATAAGAACTAGTAAGAGTATTAAGTACCTAAAAATTTACTGTTAGTATCATATTTCACAATATAAAATTAAGAATAAAAAACTAAAAACCTACTGTCTTGAGAGATAGCACATTCTTGATCATGTCATAAGTTGAATTCCATCGGGTAGAACAATCCAAAATTAATTTACGAAATTTTATATGGCATGCATTACAAGTATTCTCAAGAAGTTCAAAATATTGGGGAGAGGTACGGATAGTGGCACTAAGTGCTCTAATCTTTTTTTTCATAGTTTTTTATTAGTTTAAAAAAAGAAAAAAAAGATTTGTTATTAATACCTGTGAAATATCTTCTTTTATTTGATCCAGAGCTGCCTGAGTCACCAAATTTAGAATATGATTGAAGCATCAAAATCGAAGGTGCTCTGAGTTCCATTTGATGTTTGTTTCTGTTTTTAATATCCTCACTAATTCTCAAACAAAAACATCATTATTTGAGACATTGTCTAGGGTAATAGCAAGAAGCTATAAGAAGAAAAAAAGAAGTTAGTATTTGATATCTTGAAATGCAATGATGATGAATCAGGATAACAAGAAAAACTCTTAAGTTTTTCTGATAAAAATCCAAATTCTGAGCCTTCAAAGATAACAAAAAAAAAAGAACAAATGACACATTTAGGAAAAAAGATGAATAAAAATATCTTCGAGATAATTTTATAATCTGTGAGTATATTGAAAAACCCACTTGCAATGTTTACACTATCATATCTTCCACTCATCAAACCAAAGTCAATGATTATTTCTTGAAGATTCCAATTATCATCGATGTAATGAGCCATAGCAGAGACGAAGGCTTTATTATTGGAGAATATCCAGAGATCTGATGTAAAGGAGATTTTAGAATCAATTCTAGAGAGATATGCCTAGACTATTGTGAATGAAGAAATAAAATAATAGAAAAGATAATAATCGTGAGGCTTATCTTTAGTTCTTGTTTACCCGAATTATAAAGTTCCATGATGGCATTTTTGATTGCATCAGCCTTGACTAGTTATACAGTAGGGTTTAAATATTGAAAAATTTCAACTAATTCAGGATCTTCCACTGTAACAAGTGGATATTGGCGATTGATGAGCCAGATGGCCACCATATCACATAGTTTTTCATTATTGATATCAATCATCAATATAGAGAAAGTCATAGACTAATACAAGTCTTTCAAATTAGAATAATTTGAAAAATTAAAAAAAAAAAAATAAAAAGTTACCATTTTGAATATTTCCTTGATAGTACTATATTTTTCTTGCATTTTCTGCCTTTTTCTCTGATATTCATCAGTCAGAATATATCATGTGCGGTGAGCACTTTCTAAGTGATGCCATAGTGGCTTGGTCATTCCCCTACTCCTACAAGAAAAAACTTTTTTGCAGTTTGAGATCATACACTCAGCTATTTGCCATTCGCTTGATCATTCAACTTTGTGAAAATAGTTCCATACCTCACTTTTATAACTGCACTTACCTTTGCCTTCTCGGTCTGATAGTGTAATCTCTTTGAGTACTTTGGATACTACTGACTCTTCTGTAATATTAGATACAGATAATGAAGTTATTTTAGTAGTATATCATTGCACAAACTTACCTTTAATACCAAAAATTTCTTTGATTTAATTAGTTATAGTAACCAAACAGATTATAAAAAAATTGAATAATCTGTAATCGAATCTGAACATATTCATGAACTTCGAATCAGTAAGTTCAGATCTGATTCAAGTATAAAAAATACTTGAACCCGAACATGTTCATGAACTTCAAACTGAATCTCGAACTGGACTAGTATATAAGTTTGGGTTCGGTTTGAGTTCGAATATTATAAGTTCAAATTTAGTTTGAGTTTGAAAAATTCAAAATTTCTAGTTCAAGTTCAGATTCGAGTTCAGATTTAACTGAACTCAAACCCAAACCAAACTGAACATAGGAGCTCTATCTTTATGGGAGTATAATAGCTATCCCTATTGAGAATCTCTATAGAGATGTAATAGGTGAAATAAAAGGCTTAGATCTACAGTTTTACTATAAAGGAAAGTGATGAAGCTTGGATTGTATTAAAGTAATAGACTTTCAAATTCGTAAAAATCTATTATTTGATCTGATATTAGAATAAGATTGGTTAAGGATACATGAAGTAAAAATAAGCTTTGGATTTTCTTCTGAAACATATAGTTATTATGTTAAAATTATAATAGATGGTATGAGTATCCTATTAATCGAAGAAGATAGCAGATCTACAGGTGACTTTTTGAGCTATAAAGCCAGCTCCACTAAAAATAACTTATCTATTACAAAGCAGGCCATTAGACAATTCTCTGAATCATGAGACTTTGTTTCTAAATTAACAGAATCTAAACCTGATCTAGCTCAAGAGGAGGTTATAAATATAATTAACAAAATTCTCTCAAATATCAAAGATAGACTTGAAGAGGAATTGGAGATTCAATACTCTGCATTATCATTATTTTGTAATAATAAGTAATGAAAGAAATATCATAAAATATTTCACAACAAATCTGAGACAGAGACTAATTCATCCAGCTCTAATTCAGAATTTACGAATTCAGATTGGTATGATCTCGATCAGATAAATTTCCAAAAGAATCATGTTCATGTTAAAAAGAAAAAGATTGACTTTTCTATTCAAAAACATCATAAAAATAAATGTATCAACTATGTCTGCATTACAGAGTAATAATCTATCCAATCAGAATAATTAAAAAACCAGAAAATTATTAATCCGTATATATAGTAGATTCTCTTTATTTTTTTAAAAAATTACCAGATAACATACAAATAAAAAAATATATGTTTCAAAAAAGATGAATCAATTATATGCTTGATCCAGTATATCATCCTATTGATCAGGATTTAACCAATCATTATTGTTATTCTTCTTATCACATTCTAATTATTTTTTGACATTTTTCCCAAGATCTACTTATCTAATTTTTATTAAAGATATAATTTTGTTAGCCACTATCTGTCTTTGACAATTATATTTTAATAAATAGAATGCTTCATAAAGTATTTATAACACAAAACTTACAAGATAAAGATTATCTCAGTTTACTTCGTTATCTGGTTCTCAGCATGGAAAATAATAGATTACTAGAATAATTACTCTTAGATATGTTATTATCATTGGTCTTGAGGGCAGAGAAATCATTGATTTTGATGGCAGTTTTCTTATTACTGCTTATTTTTACGTTTCTAAATACAGAATAGTGATAATTATAAATGTGTTTTATAATATTGTTGTGATATAAACTTTTAATAGAAATTAGCTAATTATATTTTATTGATCATCTCATATCACAATATGATTGGATGAATAATTCTTTATATCTTATTGGACATTAGCTTTAAAGAATATTATTTGTAGATATTTTTAGAAGATTTCGCAAACACAATAATCATGACAAAATTATCATAGCAAAGTTAGCAAAACTATCATAGCAAAACTAACAATGCTATCATAACAAAACCAATATTATGATACTAGCTAAAGTGACATTTAGATCATAGCAAAAC
>CAJVPS010002330.1:0-12580 GCA_910591765.1 Ambispora leptoticha | reverse complement strand
GTAATTACTACTAAGTTAAGAGTAGTTAATTAGTATTTTTCTTTAATAAACACATATATTTTATCTTATATCTTATCCTATTTTCTTCTTACTCTATTGAGAGAGCATTTTGTTAGAAGTAAATTCATGTATATTATCTTATTGGAAAGATAATTGTATTTTTGTTATAAGTAAAATACATATAAATTATCTTATTAAGAAGATAATCATATTTTTATTAGAAGTAAATCTCGTACATATCATCTTATTAAAAGAATAATTAGTTATATAATCTCTCAAAGACTATAAAAGTTATTAATTACCATGAACACAGTTACTATTATCATTTTAAAATAATTACATATGTATAATCTTAAAATTGTAATAATATATATTTATAAATATAAGTAAGAATTAAGTAATAAATTATAAATTAATAAATAAAATTATAACAAAATTAAAATTAAATAATAAATAATAAACTAAGATAAATATTTTATAAAAAAAGATAATTAATATAAATAAAAAAAAATAAAAAGATTTATTTCTGAATTATTTTTGAAATATAATTAAATTATTTTTGAATTATAGCTAATTTTAAGTTAATTATATATTTATAATTTTGAAATATTACTAAAGTAAAGTTAAATTATAGTTAATATATAATTAAAATTAATTAATATACTAATTAAATTATTCTAAGTTACATATTTTCTATTAAATTATTAATTAACTAAAAAGTTTAATTTCTAAAAATTATGAAATTAAAGAAATTTATATTATTATAATAATAATATATTATATATATATTAGTAGATAAATTTTATTTTTTTTAAATTATTATTTTTATTAGAATAATTATAATAAATATAAAAAAATTTTTAAAGCTTTTTTTTATATTAAATCTATTTTTTTTACTAAAATAAAATTAAAATAGATTTTTATTAAAATGTAAATAAATTTATTTTAAATATATTTTAAAATAATAATTATAAAATATAATTTATAGTTAGATAGATAAATAAATATATATCTTATTATTAGAACTAGTTAAAATTAAAAATAATATTGTAATTAGTTATAATCTAATTATAATTCTCTGATTGATTATTATAATTAAATTATAATTTTCTGATTAACTATCATAAGTTAAAATATCATCTTTAAGTTAAAATTAAAGTAAAATTATATTATATTTGATAATAAGAATATGATATATTAAAGATAACTCTTTAAGATATAGTATATATAATATATTTAATAATAATTATATAATATATATTTACTAGTATATTTAATAATATGTATATATAATATACTTAATAATATATATATGTATATATAATATACTTAATAATATATATATAATATATTAGATAATATATATTTTAATTATTTGACTTATAAATAATATTAAATTCATAATGAAATCAACTTAAAATTTAATAATTTATATATAATCTAATAATAAAAATTAATTATAATTATTAAATTAATAAAAAATATAAAATAATTAAAATAGAATATTATAATTATCTAAATTAGATATTTTTTATAATAAAATTAATTAGAAATATTAAATTAATATATAAAAATTTATATAAATAATTAAAATTTATTAATATTAAATTTAATTTTTTAAAGAATATATAAATATATTATTATATTTTTTATAGATTGTAAATATTTAAATATAATAATATAAATATAAATTCATTATTATATTTTTTATAAATCATAAATATTTAAGTATAATAATAAATTTATAAATTAATCATTACTTAAATAATAAAATATATATAATTCTATCATTATATATGATTTAGACTAAAAATAACATTACAACTTAATCATAATTCTTTGATTAACTATTATAATTAATCACAATTCTCTAATTAATTATTATAAGTTATAATTAATTGAGATAACATCTTTAATCTAGATTAAGACATTATAATATAATTATATTATGATATCTATTTATTTAAATATTATTAAAAGAATATTTATATTAATAATACTTAATATATATATATGTATATATAAAATATTATATAAAAATTATATAAAATAATAATATAAAATAAAAGAATTATATATTATAATAAAGAAAGATAAGTTATTATAATTTTCTTTTAATAAAAAATATAACTTAAATTTAAATAACTATTAAATTAATATTTTATTTATATAAATTAAGTAATATTATATATTTTATTCTTTCTTTTATATTCTTTTAGTGATACTATATATTTTGCTTCTAGTTTTGAACTTGTTTATTTATCTAAAACTCTAAATTTTCAAGAATATAAATATTATATCAACTTGTAAAAATTAAGAAATAATTCTAACTTAATAATAATACTTGATACTTTAAAATTAAATTAATAAATATAAAAATTAAAACATTACTTCTAATGAATTATTAACAACAAACATTTAAAAAATATATACTCATAATTATAAAAGTACATTCATAATAAGTTTTATTTCTTTATTAATTTCATTATTATTATATATTAAAATTTTTAAATCAATATATGCAAACTTTTATTAAAATATAATAATAAATTAAATCATTTCTTAATTTAATAATTTAAATTTTTTTATGATCAAAAACTAGAAATTTGAAGTAGTTTTGTATTTATGAAAAAAGAGATGTAAATAAAAAAAGATTATACAATTGGAATTAGTTATTAAAAGTTTGCTGAAATTCGTACTCACACGATACATGATCTTGCTATTCGATTGGCTACTAAAAAGTAAGAAGTCTGATGTTCTAAGTAATGCAAAATTTTGCATTAATCTGTATTTTATTTTTTTTTAAGTTACAATTAAATTCATTCTAATTGAAATAAAATACGAAATGTGTGATTGACGATTTGCGATGTAAAGAGGCGCGGGACGCTGTCGACAATGTTCAAGATCAGCATAACAATTCCGTTTTATAATAAATTACATTTAATTGGCAATGAATAATCAATGGCTTCCATGGAACTTGTTATCATCTTTCCGCGATTACGACTTTAATGCTTTTTTGGCCATCTCCAAAGCGCCATCCTTCGTTTTGTTACCTCCAATAAATCTATAAAACAAATTCAGCTTATTTATTAAATTATAATTTTTTCATTAGGATAACAGGTTCAAATTATTTCTCTTACCCTGACATATGAACGAAAATACATTCCTATAAAATTATACATGTCATGTATTAGCTTAATTAAGTTATTTAAATTATTTATCTGATATTACCTCGATCTTCGCTTTTTCTGATAACTCGGCGTCTCTTAATCCAAGCCACCTAAAATTTATAATAAGAAATTATAAATAAAAGAATAGGATATTTAATTCGTTCAATTAGATCGAATATTCTCAGAGGAGTACTTACTCTTCAGGTAACGGTTTTCTAGAGTTAAAAGCTTCTAAAGTAACAGGAACGCATTGTACTCGCCAATTTTCCGAATCATCAGGATACAATACATAAAGTATGTTCTCATCATTTGCAATATTCTTTTCTTTTTCAAGATCAAGTAAATGCGCCTATATGTCATTCAACAAAAATGAATAAAGTAGAATTATCAAAAAAAAAAAAGGAAAATGGTCAAGTAATAAAGAGACAATACCTTCCAAGGACAAAACATATCCAATACTAATATCCTACCACTTTTATCAATCTCGAATCTCTTCTCGAATGCTTTCATCACTATCTCACGTGCTGGAAGCCAGGCAAGCCCTAAATAATCTATAAGATTGTAAAATTCTGAGCCGGTTAATTCTACGGCCTTATAGAATTGACCCTAAGAAAATTTAAAAAAATTAACATAGGCTTCCCACTCACAATATAAGAACATTAACAATAAACAACCTACATCAATGTCAGGATTCTCAGTATTCCACCATGGATTCAATCTCGCAACTTGTTGTGGTAGATTAGTCAAATCTTTATATTTTGCTTGACATTCCTCCGGGTATCGATTAATTCCATTATCTTGCGCTAATAATTTTATTAGTTTAATATATTATAAATACATGTTAGAATTAAAAAATCCACTAACCATCTAATCCTTCTATAAGATCTTCATAGGCTTTTTGATATAAAAGTTCTAGTTTTGGGTCTGCGGGATTTAAGTTTAACCGTGTTCCAATTATTTCCTTGCCAAAATGTCTATAATGAATTAATTAATAAAAAGGTTAAGCTTAGGCAAAAAAAAAATAAAATCAAGAAATACTTGAATTGATTTCACTATTACTGTACTTGTATATTAATCCAGCACTACTTAATTTGATGGAATGTTGCGGACTAAATGTCTCAAAGAATCCTCGCTTGATATTTATGATTAAAAATTCATGAGAAAAAAAAAATTCTTTATGTATTAACTAGCTTGATAGAATCTTCAAATAAATACCTGATGATGATCATACCGGTTCTTTTCTGGATCATAAACGCCACCTACATCCACCACAATATCGCACTCGTCAAGTTTTTGTTGATCGCGTGTACGTATTATTGCTTTTATCGTGTATATTTATTTTAAGCGGCTTGATGTCATCCAGAAAAAGATCGAAGAAAGTAAATATATATAACATACTTGAATCCTTATAAGTTTGCGTCTGACGAAGCATAAATACCGCTAATGCTTCGTCACTATAGTGGATTACCAGATTCGGTATAATTATCATAACACTGAAATCTTGCATAATTAATCAAATTCATGCTGGGATAAATATAATTACCAGTGAAAATTCCCATTATGAGTCCCAATAAGCTTTTTGTTAAAAAATGTAGTAAATTCAGATATTATTATATTTTTGCGGCATTTCATTTGATCAAAGAGTAATTTATAATTCCTCCCTGTGAATATTACCTTTGCCATACGAAGAATCGAGCAATAAAAAAATATACTTAATTCAAGAAATTATTTTTTTTATGATGAAAATGTTCCCAGATCATCATCAATGACGCCATTATTTTTCACGTCCGTCTTGTGACAAAATCTGCATCCTATCATGAACTTATACAAAACAACGATGGTGCTCTTGCGATACAATTAATCCAACACTTGATCCCTAATTGGTAAAAAATGAAACAGCATGCATTTAAAAACATTAAAGACTCCCACTGTTATAAAATGATAATTATATCAACATATTTATTTATCGTTATTTCGCATATTCCAAAGTGTGAGAATATATTTCGTTTAAAGAGTCTTCTCGTTTAAATACAGCTATTATATACTTTTAGTCTCAAGTTTCCTTGAACAAATACAACAATACGTAATTATATGTTAAAATATATAATATCTCATAATATTTGGTTGTTGTAAGATGAAGTTTCTCGAAGTTGCAGCACTCGACCATATAAATAGTGCTCTCGTGTTTGACACACCGGAATGTAAAGTGTTTGGTCGTATAGAACCCTATTCGTGTAAGTTCCTATTTATTGTTTACTTACTATTTTTATTTTATTATTATCCGCAGTAGTGGAGTGTTTGTCGTGAGTCATATTTTTTAAGGCGTCACAAACTTTTTTTTGCAACTCGCCCTAAATGTAGGTAAAGTAGCAGGCGCTGACAAAAAGTTATACAAATATCTTGAGGGTCGTTACAATGAAGAAATATCAAACTTTTCTTCGAGTGTCTCGCCTGAAAATAATTTAAATGATATAATATCACCGTTCGGTCCCATGAACCAAACGTCCACACGAAGGACTTTGTTCAACCTGATCGCCACTCTGAACGCTTCTTATCCTGATTATGATTTTTCGTAAGTTATCATCAAACGAACACGATAGAAAATAAATTCATAGATAAATTAAATAAATATAAAAAAAACAAACAAATAAATTATTAGCGATGTAAAACCGGAACAGTTTGTCAAACAACCGTCAATATCTAATGTCTGTAATTACATAAACAACACTCTCTTCAATCTACAACACGGATGGATAGTCACCGATTTAAATCTCTGGAAGATTGTTGATGATATTATAGACTTGGAAGAATGTGACGTGTATTCTTTTGATCCTGATATGGATTCCGATCCAAATACTGAAGAAGGAGCAATGTAAGAGATTTCTTAAAAAAAACTTATCATTTCATGCGAGTACGAAAACAATTAATTTATTTCTTGCTGCTCAATATAGATGGTCATTTAATTTCTTCTTCTATAATAAAAAAATGAAACGAATTTTGTACTTTACGGTGCGAGGGTTAAGGTGAAATTTTTATTTCTCAATCAATTAAATGGTCAATCAATCGATCAAATTAATTGAAATCCAATAATTACTATTTCCTTAGTGTGAATGCTCCACTTCAGGAGGACGAATCATTAAGTGGCTCTAGTAGCGATTCTGAACTAATTAGCCGGTACTTATTCATTTTCTTAATTTTTATTTTTTATCGAACTTTGCTAACCATTAATTATTAAAAAAAAAATTAGGGCCATGCCATACGAAGAATATGTGATGGGCGATATTGAGATGTGAATATTCTTTGTCTTTCGATGAAGGAGTCGGTGGTGAACGATGTATCGTTCATAAAGTTAGATAATTTCTTGGGTTTTCTTTATATTTGCATCTTTATTTCTTGGATCAATTTTTCTTTTTTTTTTTCATAAGGTTCGAGGATACATCATTCACTCGCTTCTCCTTTTTCATTATTGTTGTAAAACATTTGTACATATTTTAACTTTTATATATATATATAACATTATACACCTATTACTTATTGACGCACTTTTTACATATACAATAAATACACAGTGGGATTTATTATTGATGAGTGAACCGAGTATGCTAACTATAATAGAGACAGAACCTAGTTGTTGTTTTCAATTCAATAATTTTCATTCAAAAAATGACTTTCATTTTTTTTTATCATTCTTTGCTATTTTCCAAGCCTTTACGACACTTTGATCATCACAAGAACCAAATTATTGAAGTATAGGCCCGTTTCTCAATATTAACCGAATTAAATTGTTTGTAAATTTATTTACTAGTTGATGCAGCGAGCTGCTTTTCATGAATCTTTGTCGTAGTCATTTTGTCTTCGAGTAGATATACGGTTAATACCATCTCGGAGAAAAGTGAATTAATTAATTTGCATAATGTACAAAATGATAACACAAATTATGAATCTTTCCGCTGCTTTTTCCTAGCCATATATCTTTCACGCGCATCAGATATCGCCTTTTCATCTTTCTTTTGTGATAGTTTTTGGATCAATTGTTCATCCTTTGCTTTCTGTTCCTCTTCAGCTTTTCTTTGTGTCTCCAGTATTTGTCTCTCTAATTCACGGCTCTGTCTCTCTCGATGCTTTATTTCTTCCCTATCATAAGATGGTCCACCACGACCAGACGAATAACGACTATATCTATTAATATTGTTTGTTCCATGATCAGCTTGAGCTTCCGGAGTCTTCTTTTTCTGTGGGATATTTAATCCCGCAGACAAAAGTTGTCGTTTGTCCACGATTTTCTCGTCTGCATTCAGTATCACCTCTTTCCCAGCGGCCAACGCTAATTCTGCTAATTCTTTATCTGATTTTTGAGAGAGTGTGTTTGTGTCTTCTTCTATGCTTTGTTTTGTTGTAAGCGACGCTCGACTGGCCTTAATGGCTTCAGTTTTTGCTGAATCAGTCTGATCGAGTAATTGTCGATAAAAACTTGTCATGTGTTTTCCTTTTTTCTGCTCTGTCTCTGAATTCAGAAAAGCCGAAAATAAGCTGATTGATAATAAGATGATCGAGACGAGAAAAAAAACAATTAAATGAAATCTTACCTTTCTTTTTATCTTCTTCTTCCAATTTCTTTAACTCTTCAGCCTGTGCCTTATAACTAAATGTAGTTAACCGCAAAGAAATTGATTAGCATTGGATAAAAAATCAAATTAGATTCGTGAATACAACTCCTGTAATAAAAATGATCCATACGCTGAAGTAACAAATGTTTCCTTGTCTTCGAACTCATTGCCTTCAGCTTCTCTTTCTTTTTGTATTTTACGCTCTTGCGCAAGGGCCAAATCACGTTTCCGAATTTCTGCAGCTTTTAAAAATTTATCAACATATTTTGCCTGAATTGAATTAATTTAATTTAATTATCAATCCACGAATGAATCCATGAAAAGAACGAACGTGTTTATTCGAAGAAGATACCTTCCTAGCCTCAGGTTCTGGTCCTTTAAGTATTTCAGCTTTTCTTCGTTCCGCACTTTTCATGTTATCATAGACCTCATCATATGCAAATACTGTTGGGTCTTCTGAGAGAGCTTGTTCATATTGCTCCTGAACATATTTACTAACCGTTGGATTTTGCGCTATTTTTCGATTTACTCGTTGGATGTCTTTTTGCACTTTGCCATCATCATCATCACCATCATCGTCATCAAAGGCTAAAGGTCGTTTTATTCCAGTTAAGGTTTGCTTTTTATTAGCACTCAGATTTAATCCGTATTTTAAAGACTTGTTTTGTTGCATTTTTAATCTTTGGTATGTGGGGATTATGATTATGATACGCTTTTATTATAAGAGATTTATGATAATTCTGGCCAAATGATCTGCGCGACCTGCTTTAATTCTGATTTCATCATGATTCATTTTCACCATCTAAACCAATCAAATCACAAGATACGAAATATTCGATTTGGACATTAACTCGGTTAGTTTGATTCGAGTAATTGGTACTTTATTGACAAACTTATTAATAGATATGAGGGAACTTTTTTAAGGCAATATAAAATGGCAATTATACCGATATAGAATATACAGGATTGGATAATTAAAATACATATGTTCTATAATGTATTTACATTTGTTACGATTATTATCTAGATGAAATATATAAAAATAAAATTATAAATTATAAAAATACGGTAAAGATATTGTCTCTTGATTATAATACACCAAATCCCAAAACAACAGGATTTGTTGCCACACTATTCAACGCATTTTCTTTAAGGTTTCGTGTTTCCTCCGGACTTAGTTGCAGAATCGTCGATATTACTGGGATTAAGGGCTAATTTATTTTTTAATTATTTCATGCAGTATTGGTTAGCAATGACAATATCGATAAAAACCTGGCTAAAAGCAATTTTATTTGAGTCGTTTAAGCAGAAATGATCCAATTTCCATTGTTTAAACAATGAAATTGGGCATTTCTGCTTGAATGATCCCATTATTTGTTCAGTATTTTTATTTTTATTCACCTCGCGATCATCAGGCCGTGTCTCAAAGAATCGCAACACGACATTTTTTAAATATTCGACACTCAAGTCTTGTCGCTTTTCGAGACGATCCATTTTTCGAATTTCTTCTTTTAGAACCTTTCAAAAATAATAATATTATTATTAAAATTGAACTTTTGTTCGTATCATTTGGAATATAAATAACCTTTTCTTGTTCTTCAAGCCTTTTCACTTGAGCTTCACTTTCATTTAACAGTTCAGCCATATGTTGTAGTTTGAACGTGAACTCCTTCTCTCTATCCAATGATAACGCGGTTATTGGAGCCTTGTCTTTTAATCTTTTACTGTTATCGACATCAACCAATAGATCCGATAAAGTGGCTAAAAAGTCCATCATCAATAAAGAATCAATAACAAAAGATCATATATCCGTTGAGTTTCGCTAAAAAGGTCACGATACTCACTGTGCTGTCGACCTTCTAGCAATACAGTCCGAGCAGAATTAATTTGGCTATTATTGCCAGTTTCTAATCGAGCATCTTTTAATTTTACATCATTATCCATTAAGTCCTTCGATTGTGCTGTATTCCTGCTCCGAAAGGTATTTGATTTCCCATCGAGTTGTTTCTGTAGTCCCTCAAGTTCTTTAGTACGTTCTAGTAGCTGCGCGCGAACTTGCGATAACTCTTCACTTAAATTCTTTTATTTTATATACACACGTAATTAGATTTGACCTAAAAAATGAAATGATAAATAATCACATATAATATATACCTCTGATATTCGCTGTAGCTCTTCGTTCTCCTCTTGCTTTTTGGCAAGATTATTATGGATAGTATTCGTAGAATTGACCAACTGATTTCGAAGTTCCAACATAGCAGTCTCGTGACGTGTATTTATTGTTTGCAGTTCTATGTCAATATTTATATATTGCAAAAACAAAATCTTTATATATTTAATAAATGTTTTCATCTGTTTGATATCTTCGTTTAATAAAAGAAACTTTCTTGTCACCTTCTTTTAGATTCTGAATCTCCGTCTGAGCAACACGCAGAGAGTTTTGTGCTTCTTTTACAGCTTCGACATTCCCCAGCGCGTCTAATTGTGATTTTCGCAGTTCTTTTTCGAGTTCCGCGTTTCGTGATAATGCCCGTTCCAGATCTTTGGTGGTGGCTCGTAATTTGTCATTTGCAAGTTTTAGTTCAGCGGATTGATGCCTTTAGAAATTGATAATGACAAAAAATCAGATATTGCAAATATTTCAGAATAACATTAATAGTGTAAATAAATATATCAAACCTAATTTCAGTTTCCATTTTCTTTGACGATTCAGCTAATTCCAATGTTTTGGCATTACTCACGATATTACTATTACTAAGGCTATTATTACCGATGCCGCTACTGCTGCTACTGTTATTATTAGCTTGCGCACTAGTATTACTATTTGCATTCTTTTCTTGAAGTAATGCATGAGCTCGTTGTTTGTATTGCTGAAACTCTGCTTTTACTTCAAGGGCTTGCTGATTTGCTAGTCGTAATCGAGATTCCTTTATTAATTAATAATTGATTGTAAGAAAAAAAAAGAAAAGAAAAACGCAAACAAATAAAAATGTTGATCTGCTCCAAAGACTTGTTTACCAGTTGTTCGATTTGTGCTGTATACATCGCTGCCTGACTCAGCATCTCGGTTGTGAGACGACTGGCTGATTCTATAATAAAGATAATGTTATGTTCACCAAGAAAAACAATATGAGTAATTATTCCAGGATGAAATTTGCACATAATCATCTAATATATAAAAAACCTAAACTATACAGGAAGAAAACTTCGAATTAAGGAACAATCAATTATGCCAAATCAACCTTATAAGCAGATCGAGAAGAGGGTAATGCATAGATTATTTGAAGTACGTATCATTTTTGTTGGAAAACTATAAAGCACCACCAAAAAAGTATACATACTTTCAATTTCATCCATAGTAACTTTTGTCTGTTGATCTTTTTCTTTTAGCATCTCAAGGGATTCTTTCAATTCGACAATTTCTGCGTCTTTTGCAGTCACTGTTTGACGCAGGTCATCCACATTTTTCTTAGCGGAGTTGAGAATGCCTATGGATATTAATTTTTTTTTGAATTAAATGGAAATTTTTTAATAATTTGCTGCGTCAATATAGAACAATTTAAAATACCACGCATTTTCTTCATTTTCTCTTCATGTTCAGCTAATAAAAAAATATTGTAAGCATAAGAATAATATAAAAAAGCGCATGTATAACAAAAATCATGTATACCTGTTCTTTTATTTAAAAGTTCTTGTATTTTTGCCAAGTCATTTTGCCGCCCTGTTAATTGTATTCGAAGGTCTTTGACCTAATATAGCGACAAAAACAGATTGATTAAGGATAAACTGACGCGTGTATGAGTAAGTGAAACAGAAGTGAAGCTCTCTTCTCTATAATCTAACTACCTCTTCTTCTAGAGTGAAATTCTTATTTTCCAAGTCATCTATACGGTTTTGAAGGCTGCCTGTTGGACTCTTCAAGAAATTATTGTTTAGTCTTTATATGTAAAGATAAAAAGATAATAACAATGAAATGTAAATATACCCCAGCTTTTAGTCTTGTTTTTGAAAATTCTGCATCGACTTTTAATCTCTCTTCGAGAGGATGACGAAAATCTTCCATAGCAGCAAACTGACAAAAAGTTGCACGTTGATACAACTTAACATTTCGACGTCATGTGTCATGACTCACGAGGTATGACACAAGATTCGCGTTTCGAAACAGAATTAATCACGTGATATTATCCGGACCAGTGCGATGAACCATTTTACAGTCAGACCTCTTTAAATGCAACCAACTTTTTGATATTATAATATTATAAGAAAACATTTAAAAAGATCTGATTATATTAAAAATAATTCATATAAAATATATATATATATATATATATATATATAATAAATATAATATAAATAATTATTTCTTTATATTATTACCAGTTTATCTATTATCTTCATTCTGTAATCTCAATAATATTACTTTATTTTATTATTTTTTGAATTCATCATATTTTCTAATTTTTCTTTATTTTTCTTTATCAATTTCTTATCTTTATCATATTATAATTATTAATTATTTATTTATATAGTTTCTTTTTATTTTTAATTATTTATTTATCTGATTTATCTTATTATAATATTAATTACTTTATTATTATTTATATTATATTTTTAATTATTTTATATATATTTCTTTATTTTTTATTAATATTCTAAATTATATACAGTGACAACCAAAAGTAATGACTCAGGGGCTAAATTTACTAATAAAATATAGTGAAAGTTGAAATTTTCTCTCTATATAAAAATTTATAATTTTAATAAGAAATAATTTTTATTTTTACATTAAAATAAAGTTTATTA
>CAJVPS010002329.1:0-12580 GCA_910591765.1 Ambispora leptoticha | reverse complement strand
TATATGTAAGGAAAAATATGTATTTTACTAATTATAATTAGTAAAAAATTTAAGCATTGCATTATTTTTGATTGCCACTGTAATTATTTTTAAAAAATTATTATTATATTTTAAATCCATTCAAATTTATTTTTAAAAACTTATTATATTTATTATACTTAAAATATTTTTTAATTTCCATCTTTTTTATAATTTTTTTTGAAATATATAATTTTAATATAACTTTTATTTATTATTATAAAATTATTTAATTTATTTCTTTTTTTAATTTACTTATAATAAAATAATAATTTTTTTATAATTTTTAATATTAGTAAATTTTTTCAAAAGAAATTTATTAAAATATCTTCTAATTTTACTATATTTCTTATTAAATTATTAATAATTAAAATATTTATATAATAATTAGTTTCTTAACAATAAATATATTTTTATTTATATAAATTATAAAAAAATAATGAATTAATATAGAAAGATAATTTATTATTAAAAATCAGAACTAATTGACAGAATAACTTAAGAAAAGCAACTATATATGAAATGATTATAAAGAGATGATTATGTACTAAATATTATGATCTTTAAGCTTTTTTAATGATTATTTTTATTTTTTTATAATTGATTTATATAATAGTGGCCAAAAGTAATGCATCAGGTGCCAAATTTATTAATAAAATATAGTGAAAATTGAAAGTTTCTCTTTATATTAAAATTTATAATTTTATTAAGAAATAATTTTTATTTTTATATCAAAATAAAGTTCATTAGTAATAATTTAATATATATTTTTTAGATTTTTTTCTGAGAGTTGTTCTAATTGTAAAGTTAATGCAAAAATTTTTACTAATTAAAATGAAATTTAATTAGTAAAATGACTTTGCAATAACAGCTTTTCAGAAAAATCTAAAAAACCTGAAAAAATATATGTTAAACTATAAATTATAAACTTTAGTTTAATATAAAAATAAAAAATATTTATTAATAAAATTATAAAGTTTAATATAGAGAAAAATTTTCAATTTTTACTATGTTTTATTAATAAATTTGACCCCTGATGCATTATGTTTAGACCACCCTATATTGTTTTTCTTTTGGCAAGAATCCACGAGCGCCTCCTGGTTCTATTGGAAAAATTGAGATGTATTTAAGAAAATGATAACATCTTTATTATACATATACATGTATTTTCAATGTAGAAGTTACATTTTTTTCGCATTAGCATTAAACTATAATCAGGAAACAATATATTCATATATATGCATGATTATTTGAGTATTTGTTCATTACCGCGACGAATCTAATATTATTCTGCTTTAATTAATTTGCTCATGTTGAAAAGTATTGGGAATTGGAAACACAGCTTCGCATTCAGGACACATCAAGTCACTAAAGAGAGATACATGTCATGTAATTATTTATTGACACTCATACAATAGATATTCAAATAGAATCATACAAACCAGCGCAAGCTATCTTGATGTCGGGTGTGCAATTCAAGTGGCTGAATTATATTTTTGCATTCTGGACATACTTGTTTTTCGTGACGATGAATAGTTGCATCAAACTTCAAATCTGGTGAAGGAATTTCTTGCAAATGACTTAAAAACCAGATCACCATATCGGTGTCGGTATCGATATGTCTTATTTCGTATCATTTATAAAATTGATTATTTACCAGCCCCAAGGTTTGAACTCTGTGCGAGAAACTCGATGATCCCCAATATCAGCGTCTTGTGAGTAATCACAAACACTACAGCGCATCTTAAGTTTTCGGAAACGGCGGTCAGTTCTTCCTTGATACGTCTCGGATATTACTCTCGGACGCAAAACGCAGTCGCTTAATGTTGATTTAACGTTAAATTCAAAATAGAAGCGATTTTCCTCAAAATTCGAGTATTTTCTATCTCACCATCTCGGGCAGAACTTGTAGCTGTGCTGAATTGAAGACATGATTATAAGTGTGAGTTAGGAATAATTATGAGTAGAGAAAAACAAAATGATTATTACATTTATTTATTATCGTTATTATGATGTGTCATTTTTATTCGAAAGTTGATGATGTAACTTATTACGCATTACTCATATATCATATTAATAATCAAGACTTAATTTTGGTCAAATTTATATTGTTTTAGATACACTTTGTATAAATTTTATTTAATATTCCATTTGACTCCAATACCGTTCGTGGCATTGATGCATTATTTTCCCGCAATATGTATTGACGCATTGTCTTTTTGAAAAATTGCGTAACTTCCAGTTAATTCCTTAATTGCGTTCTGGAATGAGGGTTCTTTAATTTTGTTTCTCTCCTCAAAAGAAAAGCGTTTTCATAATATTGAGTTCAGTCGGTGCGTTTGATTTCAACACTGGTTATCAGAGAAAATTATTTTCACCCAATCATAAGCTTATTTTTATTTTCTTCACACTATTTAATACAAGCATATGCGTGTGTTTCCGAGATACATGAATAGGGTTTCTTTGCCGCGATATGTGAGTTAAGTAAGGTTTAAATTAAATAATGGTGCACGTCTTTTTTTCGTTTGCTTCACGCATAAGTAATCCTTTTCATTTTCTCCTATTCATTTGTATTTATTAATAAAGTAACGTACCATTGTGGGGTTACGTCCAAGGTAAATAAAGAAAATTTGAAATATGTTGATATTAAACCTTAGAACTTACTTTACAATTCTTTATAACAGAATACTCAAGTGGCCACATATTGCATGCAAAAAGTTTTACTTTTATTGCTTTTATTGATTATCGTTTGTGTGTTTAAACAGTTAACGTCAAGCACTGGCCGGAATTTTTTTTGTATGAAAAACGGCACGAATCATTATGCTTATAATTCTTGAATGATAGAAAACACCTCAAATGATTAAATTGCAACCGTATACTTCGACAATAATTGATATGCGGTTATATATTCTTGAGTTTCGCCCTAGCTCACGGGCTTTTACAAAATTTCGCATTTGAGCAAAGCCAATGCTCAAAGTCCTTAGCATTAGATAATTCTACAATAATATAGAAAATCAATCACAAGATGTAAAAAAATACCCCCCTTTCTCGTCTTTCTCCAAAGTCTCCGATTCCATCAGGCTTCCTCCACAGTGTTGTGACAGGTTGTTCAAGTCGGTTTGCTTCCGAAATTCTAAAGCAAAACGAAACAACAGCACGACATTCATTTATTTTAATTACCATAAAGTGTTGGGTATAAGTAACGCTTTTTTGACTTTGACGGACTTTGGGCTTGATTTCGAAGAAGTTGCTTATCCGTGAATGATCGCACACTTTTGAATAACAACACCATATCATAGCATCCGTTAACAAAATATAGGTTAAACACCAAAATAATTGCTATAGGTGTTACTTTATAAATTATTAATACCTATTCCGCCGGCCAATATTTTCTGAAGATTCCCAACACCTTTTCCACAGCTTGTTACTGTATACCTTAAGCAATGTAATATGGAAACAAGTCAAGTTTTTACCTCAGTTCTATAATTAAGCAAATTGTTCTAAGTCAAATCAAGTATACGCCTCACGACTCCCATCTTTTCGTTCGTTATATAATATATTATTGTACATGTATTAAATCATCGTTATCGTTATACTCATCATGGATACAAATTAATAATATATTAATCAAAAACCATGACGACTGTTCATATTACCTTTTTTTTTACTATGTACAACGGGACTTATGTTAACGATGGCGGATGACAAGTAGAATAATATCACAGTCACCAAAAAAGTGAGTTACGCAGCAAAGTTGTATCCCAGAGTTGTAAACCCCATCCAGTGAGATTCTGCTTTACCACTACAACTTTCACAAGCCACACATATAATTCAAACTAAAATTATTATATTGAAAATGGATACAAAGAACGAAGAGTTGTTATCAATTTTATACATCTTACTGACTCATAAAACTCGTGACTCCAAAACGCATGTAGCACGTGCTTTAATTGATGACGAGTACAAATAAAAAATATCAATGATCACAATGAAATGGCGCCGTAATGAAACCTTTAACTTATAATTTAGTTTTTCAATTTTTGTATTATGAATTATGCATTTCACGAAAAAACAACAAAGATATCTCTCTCTCCTCCACTATCTTTAACAAATAATCTCTCTTAATAAAAATAAATAAAATGAAAGGGAGAAATACATTTATAGCTCGTTAAATAACAAAGCTGTAGCGTAAAATAGAAATCAACTGTGCCGTCAAGATCTCAACTGAAGGCATGATAAGAGCACAGGATAGCGGTTCTGAGTTTCAGCCTAAGGTACTCATATTAAATTTCAATTACAGATATTCGCAAGAAAATAATGGAGCTATTATGTCAGAAAGATGTTTATAATGACGCGGCCTGAGTGAAATGAAAAGCCGACGAGTGTGAGCTAACTGTCTTAGATAAAGCCATCACCATCATCTCCTGAATTAAAAAAACTGTTTCGGCTCTTTGAAGAAAACATCCATAACAAAGGTTACCAAATACCGAACTCAACCGCTTGAAATAAAGTCAAGACGGACAGTGCAAGTACAGTGCCCGTCAAAAGTCCGTAATTTCCGAACAATCGCATGTATGACACTATAACTTTGCATGCATGTAGTATGGTGTTATACATTAATAAAAAACAAAACTCCATTATACCCGAAAATTACCTAAAAAAATGCCTTTAAATTTAAGTTAACAATATGAAATCGTTTTTTTGCGCACCCACCCGAAAGGTCCCAAGCTGTCAATACATGAGACAGCTAAAGCAGTTCGCTGTGATGAAAAACAGTCCATTATTGGATCAAAAGGTGGGAGAAAACCAAGACTTGAGTGACAAACAAAGACAGGCCGACAAAGTGTGACAACCCAACAAGAAGACAAGCGGATAGTGGAGCTTGCAAAAAAATTGATATAACAACTCCAGAAATTTGAAAGGACATGATTAAGCAGAATGTCAATATTAGTATACGCACTGTACAATGTTGTCTTCATGAAGAGAAAGGCAGATACATGAGCAAGCTTTCAAAACCCCTTCTCACAGAGAAACATCAGCAAAAATGGCTGGAATGGGCAAAAAAAACATAGGAACTTTGACTATATGAAACAGGTCTTCTGCCATCTGTTAATGAACTTTTTGGTCAGGAAATGATCAGTGGATCCTTCAAGAAGACAATGATCACAAGCATCGTTCAAAAATCGGAAGGCGTGGAAGAAGGAAATAGGCATAAAAGTTCTCTCATGGCTGTCAATGTCTCCCGATCAAAACCCGATTGAAAATGTCTGGGGGCTCATGAAAAATAATCTGGCAAAAAAAATTAGAACTGTTAAGGGTTTGAAGGAGGAATTGCAAAAAGAATGGAGTCGTTTATCTAAAGAATATGCGGCCCGATTAGCCTCAAGTGTAAGAAAGCGTGCAGAAGCTTTAATTGAGGCCGAGGGCGATTATATCATGTACTAACCTTGTTGTATGAAATGAGAGCTTTTAAATAAAAAAAAGATTTTTCGTTTATCTTATCTCCTCGTTGATCTAAGGTGGGGGGAATACTTTTGACGGCACTGTAAAAAATCCCTGGTGTTAATAATTGATCCGATTTTTTACTAGAACTAGTGGGCTTAAGGATCCAATTTAAAAGTAGTTGAGCGAATTAGCTAATAAGATGAAAGTAATAATGTGGGCTGAATTCTTTTGCTTGTACGATAATTAATTATTAGATCATTAATTTTCGGGATTCGTTGCCTTGCTCGTATGTTTTTATTTCAAATCTTGCAAATAAATTAATGTGATTCAAATAACGTCGTCGTCATATTGATATTGCGAATGATATAGAGAATACCCTGGGTACACATGACGGATAAACATGGGCACTTGTCTCGGGGGATGCGCTAAAACCTGGTACATCATGTGACTCATGTCCGACACAAGAAAAATGAATATTACAATCATATTCTAACCTTATAAATAAATTTAAGGGGATTGATCACATGATGCATCAGGCTTAGACAATTTCTTGACTTCGGAAATAGGTCAAAGAATGTGACACTAACCGATGTATAAAATTAATGTCAGAATTTTTGTTCGAGAACATAACATAATGAGAACATTCATTATTTTCTGAGAACAATATAAAAATTTATATACTAACTACTAATCGGAGAGTTGATAACGATAATATTTTTTATTCACATGAAACAAATTGATATATTAGTTATTGCTTATATTGTTCCCACGTATCAACATGAAAAATATCACACAATCATTGATCAAATAGATAAAAATTTTAATTTCTTTTTTTCATCAAAATGAATAACCCAGCTCCACCACAACCTTCGCCACCAACACAATCACAACAGACACCTGAACAGCTGTTGCAACAACAAGAACTGCAAGAACTGCAACAGCTGCGAGAAAAATTCCAGCAGACGCAGCAACAACTACAAACATTGCGGCTGCAATACATACAGCAGCAACAAGAAAATTGGCGAAATCAACAAAGGTCGCAGCAGCAGCAAAAGCAACAAGAAAAACAAATTCAACAACGGCAGCAACAAATTCTTCAATTGGAGCGACAGCTCCAACAGCAGCAGCAACAGCTCCAACAGCAACAGCAACAACAACAGCAACAACAACAGCAACAACAACAGCAACAACAACAGCAACAGCAACAGCAACCACGACTACAACTAACATATGTTGTGGTGTTGTTCTTGCTGCTATTGTGGGCGATATACAAACAGTTTAGTTAAATTTATAAATTAATAAAATGTAAATTTCAATGGTATTTCAATTTTAAAACGAAAGAATATATTGCTAAAACGTACAGTATATAATAAAAATATTTAAAAATAATTATTTGGCTTGCTTAGAAAATATTTAAAAAAATAAATAAAATAATTATGTTTGTTTAAAATTTGAATTATAAATAAAATAATTATTTGATAATATTAAATCATTTTTTATCGTAATTATATATAAATCCTAACTCTTTTTAATTAATCAAATTAAATAAAATACAAATATATAAAATTATTTATTAGAATAAAAAAAATAATATAAATTATTACTTAAAATTAAATAATAAGAAAACAGGTATTTATCAAGTTAATAAGAGACCAATTCTTCTTTTTCTTATCTAATTAGTAATTATTTTTTATTTATATCTGATTCTTGATTCAGATCTTTTTCCAAAAAAATCATCTTTATTCAAAAAAGTTAAAATAAAAGATTATAAAAATTATAAAAAATAATTAATAATAATTATTATTATTATTATTTAAAATATAAGAATTCAATTTATAATATTCATTATGAATTTTAAATAATCATTACATATACAGTTCTGGCAGAAAGTAATGGTGATTGGTTTTTATTGAAAATAAAGCAAAAACTAATAATTAACCCCCAAAAAAATTATATTTTTATTATAAATATAATCAAACTATTATATATACAAAATATTAATATTTTGTGTGATTTTCTTCCATAGCAATGCATTCTTGAATGCGATTTTGCATGCTACGGATACTATTAAGTAGCACCACATTCAGAAGATTTTCCTATTCCTTCTTCACTAATGCAATAAAGATCTTTTATGACACACTCTGCTTTTGTGCCATCATTCCTTTAACTCTTTTTTTCACATTTCATTTAAGAACTGCCCAAATATTCTTGATAGGATTGAGATCTGGGCTATAGGATGGCCATGACAAAACACGATTTGGAAGTCATGTTTCAAGATCATTTCAGACATCATTTAAGATGTGTTTGGGATCATTGTCCTATTGAAAGATTCACTGCCAACGCCCAAATATACAAGTTGCATTTTTATATAAGTGATCATTGAGGATTTGATGATAAAGATGATAATCCATATTTTGTGTAAAGGTATGCATGGCTACTTTTCCGCGTACACAAATTGCACCCCACACATGAATTTTAAATGAGTGTTTTATCATTAATGCAGTTAGTTTATCAGAATGAGACCATGCATGACAGGTATTTTGGGATAACTGCAAAGTTATTTCATCAGAGAATATGACCTTATTCCAATTATAATTAATATAGTTATATAACCATTGAAGTTGATTTTCTTTTGCATGTTGGGTAAGGAGTGGAATACGTCTCAGCAATATCAAAATATAACTGAGCCTAAAAAGCTCATCACAAACAGTTCGGTTACTGATTTCAAAGCCTGGATAGATTTCTTCAAGCCATACTTTTATTTCGGCTGAAGTAGTGAAGTGATTTGATTCCAAGATTTTTCTGATTTGGTGATGTTTTTTTGATGTTATTTTACGCAGATGATCAGGATGATGGATTGCTAGAATATTGTCATTTTTACGAAGAGAAGATACATATTGTTCAACAGAATGAAGAGAAACTTCAGATTTATTAGCTATTTTGGCGGCATTATGATATTTTTTGCATCAAAAGTACTTAATAACTTCACAGTTCAATTTTATAGTATTACGTGTTATTTGTGGGAAAAAATAATATGATTCAGTAAATATTTTGATAATTGAGTAAAAATAAAAAATGTAATACATTATCTTATTAATCAATGTTTTTATCAGGGGTTTGATCCAATTTCAGCAGAGACCTACACTGCATAAAATATGCATGAAAGTGTCACTACCATTACTTTCTGCCAGAACTGTAGTAATAATCAAAAGTAATATATTAGAATTAAATTTATTAATAAAATATAATAAAAATTAAAATTTTCTCTTTAATTAATTAATAAAAATAACTTTACAATTAAAATAATACTTTCAGAAAAAATCTGAAAATAATATATATAATAATGATCAAAGTAATACATCAGAGACTAAATTTATTAATAAAATATAATAAAATCAAAATTTTCTCTTTATATTAAAATTTATAATTTTATTAAAAAATAATTTTTATTTTTATATCAAAATAAAGTTTATTAGTTATAAAGTTGTGCAAAAATTTTTATTAATTAAATTTCATTTTTAATTAATAATAATTTTTATATTAACTTTATAATTAAAACAACTCTTTCAGAAAAATCTAAATTAAATTACAAATAATAAATTTTATTTTGATATAAAAATAAAAATGATTTCTTAATAAAATTATAAATTTTAATATAAAGAGAAAATTTTAATTTTTATTATATTTTATTAATAAATTTAATTTTTAATACATTATTTTTGACTATTACTATATTAATTATAAATTATAAATTTTATTTTAATATAAAATAAAAATAATTATTAATAAAATATTAAATTTTAAATATAAAGAGAAAATTTTAATTTTTATAATATTTTATTAATAAATTTAATTTCTAATATATTACTTTTAATTATTATTATATATAATAAGATTTAATTATAAATTTTTTTATATATTATTCTGATATAATTATTTAGAATTTAGTTATATATAAAAATTTATTAAATTCTATTTATTTTCTTTTAAATTTATAATATAAATAGTTTATTATATAAAAAATATATATTTTAATTTTATTATTTTATAATATAATTATAATTTTTTATAATCTTATTAATTTAATTTAATATATTATTTATTAATTAAAAAATAATTTTAATTAAAAAATTTGAATTATATCTTAAAAATTAATTATAATAAGTAATTTTTTTATAATACAAAGTATAATAACATAATAAAATTTTACAAAATTCATATTAAATATATTATATTAATAATTATATATAAATTATATTAAAAAAAATATTTATAATAAGTAATTTTGAAAATATAAAAATATATTATATATATAAAAAATTTTATTTTATATTTTTTAATAAATATTAATTAAAAAGAATTTTATTTAATAAATTTTATATAAAATTATATTTTAATATATTTTACTATAATTTTTATTAAACTTATTAAAATAATATGAAATAAAAATTTAAATTATTTATTAAAAATTTTTTTAAATAATTTTTTATTTAAAATTAACTTATATAATATCTAATTTAATTTATTTAATACAAAATTTTATTAAATTAATATATTTTATATTATTAAAAAAATTTATTTATAATATTTAAAAATATAACTATAGTAATAATCAAAAGTAATATAATATTTAAATTTTTTACTAATTATAATTAGTCAAAAATTTAAGTATTATATTACTTTTAATTATTATTATATAAAATTCTATTAAGATATAAATAAAATTTTATTATTTTATTAATATAATCTATTTTAAATAATAATAAAAATCTTTATTATAATATAATATAAAATATAATTTATATAATAATTATAAATATTATTAAAAAATTGATTTATATATATTATTATTATTATAATAGTAAAAAATTTTATATATATAAAATTTTTAAAATATTTATAATATATTTTTATTATTATAAATTCTTTTAAATTTTAATAATATAATTAATTTATTAAAAATTATAATATTAATTAATTAATAATAAATAATTTAGTATAATTTTAAAATTTTAATATTTTAATATTTTTCAAAATAATTTTAATAAAGATTCTTAATTTTATTATTATTTTAATATTAAATTATTATTTAATATTAATTTTATTTTATTATTATTTTAATATTAAATTATTATTTAATATTAATTTTAATTATTTTAAAAATAATTAAATCTCTTTATAATTATTATATTTAAAAAATAAAATTAAATAATTATAAAAAATATAATATAAAAAAATTTTTAATTATAATTAATTAATAGTTCAAAAAATTAATTATAAAAAAATATATATTATAAAAAAATATAATTATTAAAAAAATTAATTATATTTTATAATTTAATATTAATTTTTATTTATTTAAATTACTTATTATATTTATTAAATATAAATAATATTTTTATATTAATTTTTAATTTTTTTAAAAAATTTATTATTTATTAAAAGTATATAAAGAAGCTAAAAAGTTTTACATATGACTTTTTAACTTGAGATTATATTAATTTAATTAAAATTAGAAATAATTATTAAATACATATGCTTTATGTAATAAATAAAAAAAAGTAAAAAAAAATTCATTATCTTATTATTAAGAAATTAATTTTTTTGTCAAGAATAGTAAAATAACTAAAAGAAAATAAGCTATAAAAATAAATAATATCTTGTTTTTGCTTCTTGAAAAAATAATAAAAATATAATATAAATTTATGAAGAATTAATAAATATAAAAGAAAAATAAATATTATCTATTAGCATAATTAAATACTGAATTATTATATTCAAAGATGGAAAAGAAGAAATTAAAGACAAGATCTATTTTGAATATTTTTATAAAGTAATAATATCAGAAAAAATTATCAAAATTAAGAATCTTATTAATAATAATTTATATATTTTTATTAAAGAATTAGTTAATAAAATTGATATTTTCTATAAAAGAATTTCTTATATTTTGTATAAAAAGCTAAATTTTTATAAACTCTATACAAAATGAATTTTTTATAAACTTTCAGAGAAATATAAATAATATTATGTTAAAATTTTCAAGTAATTATAAATTTTAAAAAAAAGATATAAAAATATTATTATTAATAATAAAATATAGATATATTTTTTTAATATTTCAAATAAGAAAATAAATAAGTTATAATTAGAAAAAGATAAGAATAGATTATAAATAATAAAAATAGCTTAAAATTCAAAAAAAAAATATTTTACATATTTTTTTCTGTAAATGAAATTATTATATGATTTATAATTTTAAAAGAATAAATAGTCAATACTAATCTTTATGTCAATAAAATACTATTAAAAGTTTTTTTAAACTTTATGAAAAAAAGAGATAGAATATCTATTTATAATATTATATTTTATTATAATAATATTATAATATATAAGATAAAAATTATAAAAGAATATCTTTATAATAAGTAATATTATTATAGTAACATAAATTTCTTTAATTTCATAATTTTTTGAACTTAAAAAATTTAATCAATCAATTAATCTTTAGAAAATATATAATTTTGAATGATAATTAGTGTATTAGTTATAGATTTAATCATAATTTAATAATACTTTTGTAATATTTCTGTAATATTTTTATAATACTTCAAGATTATCAATAAACAATTAGCTTCAAAATTAATAATAATTTACAAATGGTTCAATAACAATTCAAAAATACTTTGAAAACAGTTTAACTACAAATTTTATTTATTTTTATTATTATCTTTTTCTTTTTAGAATATCTATCTTATCTTTTCATTTTATTTCATTATTTGTATTATCATTTAACTTATCACATATATCTTATCTCTTATTTTACTTATTTATTTATTGATCTTTTATCTCAAGATTTATAATTGTAATCTAGAATAGCAATGAGTTTAGATAGAAACTTGTAAAACCTTAAAGATATATAAATATCTTTGCTTTGAAATCTGAAATAAATATACTTGAATAGTAATAATTCAATTATTTTTTGAAAAATACTTGAGTTATACTTATCTTATAATTTTTCTTTAATTTTTGTTTTGATATCTTTTTTTTCAAATTGATCTTGTTTTCTTTAGGTACTTTAGATAAAGGTTGGGTAACTTTATTTTCTTTTTCACTT
>CAJVPS010002328.1:0-12589 GCA_910591765.1 Ambispora leptoticha | reverse complement strand
CTTTCACATGATACAAATGAATCACATGATATGATCCGGATCGAATTCTATATCACGTGAGACTACCCGGCTTTAGTGGACCCCCAAATTAGGAATCAATCTGTGGCTTGTGGCTTATATCAGGGGTAAAACTCATATTGAAATTTGGTTCGAGAAAAGTGGTCCCACTTCCCTAATTTCTTGACTTTGCCCATCACATGATGATCATTATAAATAATCGATTTTATTTACAGTGAACAGTGTTAACACGAGATGAATTCTAAAACTCATGAATGTAGTAAATGTACTTTTTGTCAAGATGATGTCTACTGCAGAAAATGTTCAGAATGTCACTATCAATTATATGAAGCCGAATGGTCTAGCAAAAATAAAGATATCGACAATTTAATAAGTGAATGCATGAAAATTGTTAGATTTTTCGAATGGATCCCATTTGAAAGATTTACCAAAGTTGAATATCTTGCAAAAGGAGGTTTTTCGACGATTTATAAAGCAACCTGGTTGGACGGACCGTTAAAAGATGAGTGGGATCATAAAGAAAATAAATTTAAACGATATAAAGAAACCGAAGTAGTGTTGAAATCGTATGGTTCAAAAGAAATTACTTCGGAGTTCATAAATGAGGTAAAATGAACTATTTTCTGTAATCAAGCAGACTTTATGTTTCTAATTCAAGTAAACTTTTCAAAATAGGTTCAAACTGCTCTAAAGTGCTGTACTATTAAATATTATGGAGTAACTAAAAATCTAACTGCAAATGAATACTTGATAGTGATGGATCATGCGAAAGATGGGGACCTTCGCAAATATATTAATTTAAATTACGGAAAATTGACTTGGGAAGAAAAATTAAGATATTTAATTGATATTATCGATGGGCTGCTTACAATTCACGACAAGGGACTTGTACATCGTGACTTTCATCCTGAAAATATACTAATATCAGATGGTAATGCTCGAATTGCCGGTTTTAGACTTACCGGCCCAGCTTTTCTAAAAACCACTAATCAAGGAATGCCTGGAGTACTTCCTTATCTTAGTCCAGAGGTGCTAGATGGAAAGCCATACACTCAAGCTGCAGAAATTTATAGTTTTGGGATGATTATGTACGAGGTTGTAACAGGCGAACGACCATTCGGCGAGCGTAATCATGATAAATATATCGTATTAGACATCTATAAAGGAGTGCGACCTGAGATACTAAATAGCATTCCCGGATGGTGTAAATTTATTATTGAAAAATGTTGGGATCGTATTCCAGAAAACAGACCATCTGCTTCGGAACTTTACGAATTTATCAATTCAATCTACACGCACTATTCAACAGACAACAAATTGCACACATCGGATGTTCAGCACAAGTTGAACACTTTGCATTTTCAGTTCTACAGCTCTATAGAATTTCCTAAAACAGAAGAAGAGATATATGAGTGTCTTAAATTAGAAGTGCAGAAGTTAAATGATCTTGATGAGGAGAGGATTATTTAAAATGATATAGGTATATTTTGTCTCTGATTATGACGTATTGACGGTTGGTATTATTTATAAATTTATATTGAATGTTAGGATCACAAGTGTTTCGAACGAAGGTTGGTGAGACGTTTCAATAAAATTAAGCCAATTTTATAAAAGTCCAAGCATTAGAGATCATAATCCTGACGGAATCTTTGAATCGATATTAACTATGAGTCTAGTTGCATAAATACCAAAAGTAGTTTCTATCATTTATTAATTTCTCCATATTTACATCTTCTCAAATTTGTTTTATTCATTTCTCTTTTACGTGTATTTAGGGTCATATTAAATAAAAAATTAACCTCTTATATTTCATTTATCATAACCCTGATCGACAGGATTCATTTTGACCAATAAGATTTATCGGAGGAAAGTCCCATATCTCTTCGTTGAAACAACAAATTACATTTCTCTTACTAGCATACTGGCCTCTTTCCATTATTTACATTAATTGGATAGGGACTTGAAACAAATTTTTCAAAGATCGATTGAATTTCTTTTGCAGAACTAGCATCTGCACTTTTTCAATTCTACGTGACAAAAGATTTGTCACAATCATTCGTGAATCCTGAAACGGACCAAGAAATGGCAATTCAAGCACAGCACCACTATATATTCGGTATGGCAAGAGAAAAATAAAGATCAAATTTTCAAATCTGAATAATAACTTTGTTTTTTAGTGTTCTTTTCTTATCATATACTTCTATTTTCTGAGCATCACAGCTTTCAAGTTGGACATTAAAATCACCGCCAGGTTGTGATATCAAAGCATCCTGATACCAACAATCATGTACCAAAGGATTCCAGTTTTAAAGAAGAAAATACTTGAAGGATAGAAACAAAGGAGCAGTCCTGGTTGTTACAGAAGAGACTAAATAATAATCGTCTATAATTCTCCTAATAACTCGAATGGTCAATAACGTCGACCGAATCCACATTTTTGGAGTCTCATGTTTTTGACATCACTCTTATTTTTCCATTCCACAATCAAAATTTTATATTCTTTGAAATCGAGACATGCCATCTTCACTTCTTTGAATCCAATAACAGTAAAAGCATTGCCCGTGATCGATAAAAGACGCGATTTGTCATATAATGTTTTCCAAGTAAAGTTATGATGTTTCCTCATGAATCTTTACCCCATAGATATATAGCACTATGTTATTTAGACACGGTTTCTTTCTGATCGACCCTCACATGCCAGACCAATGATTTTTATTTGCAAATGGTCAACTGATTAATTAAAATCAGAATTATTATTGAGCGAACGTGTATTATTATCCGACTAATTCGTTATCATAATTTTACAATAATTCTAAGATGCTTGTATAACGTAACATAGCTTTTCAAGTTTACCATTAGTAAATTAAATAAATAAATAAATTAATATATATATATATATATTATATATATAAAAAACATTGCCATCCGTTTAATCCTGATCGAATCTAAGCGTAGTATGACACATCTGATTTGTTCGCAGAACACGTGCCGTTGCTTGAATCTCCATTTGCCCAAAAAATAAAGAAAATTCTATATCTTGTTTTCGTCTTTGAGGATCTAGTGGAATATCTGTCATATACGAGAAATCATTAATCATCAATAACCAAGATGAAAACGCTTAGAATCAAATCCCATATCAAAGAAAAAAACCAACCTATCTCCAATAGTCCCAACCGTGTCAACCCATCACAGTATAACTCATTTTCATTACTTGTAGTATATACAGGAAACGAGACACGCGTCTGGTTAGGATGATTTGTAGAATACTTATTTTTGAATTCTTGATTGACGTCTACTTTATCTCCACACGTTGCTAATTTGTCGAATGCTCTTACGCGGCCATCTGGTTCTCTACGTGAAAGACTATCTTTGTTTCGGTCCCATTGTCTGTAACATTCTATGCCGTATGTCCATTTTAATACACGTGATTTCACAGAACTCTCATTAATGCCTATTAATTAAATATACGATGGTTACCAACCATACAAGAAATCTCTCTGATGCAATCGAACGTAAAAAAAAATACCACTTACCATACTAAGGAATTATACAGATCAAGGAATTATTTAATGTTAGACATAGATTCAAGCATTTATACCAAATACAATAATGTTAATCTAAACAACTTACTAAAACAGCACCACGAACGATAGCGGTAACAGCCTGATGCGGTGCACAAATCATCGTTGATGGCGATTCAAATCTTTCCTTCACTTTTTTTAACAAATACGGTGATTCCCCGAAGCCACCACATAAAAATATCGCCTGACATCTAACTGGTGAAGCATCAATCTGTTTCTGGATCAACGAGATGATGCCATCCACAACCGGCCGGAACATTGATTCTACGGCATCAAAATCAAGCGGAATTCGCCATTGATCCTGTTCTAGCTGCGGTCGCAGTTGTGAGGTGACATATTGTAACGAGGCGGGACAGTACTCGTCAATATCCAAATATTTTGTTGTGTAATCCTGCCGATTACCCGTAAATGCTATTTTTATTTGTCGCACGAAGAAATCTTGAATCAAATATTGTAGCTGATTGTAGTGATTATCTTGTAGACTACGAACTGTTGCTATTCCAATTTTTCGGGCCAAAAATTTTAAGAATTCCCTGTTAATCATAAAATAATTAGAATATGAATTTAAGCATACGCATGTGTTCTCCATCACGTACCTATCAACATAAGTGCTCCCACAATAACCCCCTGTACGCATCGTAACTTCACCAATCTGTCTTCCTGGCAATAATATTCTTGTTGTTAAATCTACTGTACCACCTCCACAATCCACGATCATATACGGTTCTAATAATTGTATTAGATAAAATTATTTGATCAAACTTCATATTATTATTTCGCGTGAGGAAAGACAAAAAATTACCGTTATCCCTTAAGTGGTAGTTGTTAACGTAATGTAGACAATAAATGGCTGCTGCTTCCGCTAGAAAATAACCACAAGCATTAATAATAGTCAAACGTAATGAATACTAACTTCAGAAAAAGAATTCTTTTAATTTACGTTCTGTGGTGAATGTTAAATTTTCTGAATGTTGATTATTTATTAATCCCGCTTCAAAAGCACATTTTCGCATAACAGATTTTGTGTTTTCAATGAATTCCGCAGGTACAGTTATTACAATTTCCACATCTTTGTAGAAATCAAGATTTGGCCAATTTTGCTCCAATCTGGCTTTGATCATCTAAAAATTAAATCGAATTTATTTTTTTTTCTCTCTTAACGGAAAGGAAGAATAATCAACGAAAAATAATTACTTTTCCAAGCTCACGAAGATAATCCGTGATTGCTTTCTGATAACTTAATCCGGCCGGTAAAATTGGCTTCTCATCTTCCGGGATATCACCTAAATGTAATTTAAACAATTCTACCGGTTTTTTATCCTTTACTTGATCTTGACCTTTATTTTTCAAAACTGGTTTTTGTGATAACGCTGGATAACCCCAATTTGTGACATTCCAATTACTGTCATACTCTAATGCAGTATTCGTCTTGAATTGTCCATAACGTCCAGGCCTGTGAAAGTTTTAGTTGATAGTTTTATTAAATTTTTATCTTACTTAAGAAAAAAAAAACGAAACATTTACCATGTAGAATTTGTCTCGATATTGTTAATATTTATTTGTTCATTGTTCATAGGTCGAGGACAAAAAGCAAATCCACCTATAAAATTATTAAACGCTAATTTAGAAGATCTGACTCAGGATGCTCAGCTTTTTTCTACAATTCACGCTTACTTTCTGTCGTTCCAAAATCTAATACATATATAGAAAAAAAGGATTAGCGATTGTATTAATTTGTAAGAATCGTGAAATCTGAATATCATTCACCTATCCCAACTACCATCTGAGTTTTTCTTCTTTTATTCAATGCCAACTCTAGTACCCGATGAGTTTGTGGAGGACTCTCTTGCTTATGGGGAGTCTGAGTCTGCATATTCGGCATAGGGGGGTAGGGGGGATAATTAGGCGGATAATTAGGAGGAGGAGGCGGAAATTGTGCTTGTAATGGTGGTGGTTGCGGTGGTGTTAGTGGTGGTGGTGGTGTTTGTGGTGGTCCTATATTATAATGTCCCTGAGGAGGAAACTGTCCTGGTTGATACTGTCCTGGATGTAATTCGTAGTCTGTTACTATCGGTGGGATTCCTCCCGTTGGAGGTCTTGGATAGGTACCAATAGGTGATGGAGTTGCCGCCATTGCTGGAGGGTTGTTTCCCGCAGGAGCGTAATCCGGTTTGCTATCGCAGCAGCCCATTATTGTTTATTTTTTTTTTATTTTTTATAAATGGATTCGTTTCTGTCTTATTGTGTGATATAGATTATAAACTGAAGGTGGAAATTGCATTAATATTTTTTGTTGGTCTTTTGGATATCGAGACTCCAAAAGCTCTTTGTTTTTACTAATCATGCCAAAGAATATAAAAATAGTAATTAATAATGATTTATTTATACCGGTAGCTGCTGCCTTTGTGTTTACAACTTTAGATTTCATTATATTGTTTCACGTTAACCAAATACAACGTACATGCATACATGAAACTCATTACCATTATCTTATTTCCAAGTTTGGATTTTTCAATTTTTAATTTCAAAATAAAGAAAATTTTTTAGTTTCTTTAGGAATATTCCCAGGCGTGAAAATAAATCCCGGCTTAATTTACACATATCTAAAAGGTTAACTTCAATGTCAACTCATCATCGTTCTTAATCTAGGGTTTGCGACGTGAAGTAGTTTTGCCTGCATATCAATAAAAATTCGTGTCGTATATCCATTCTAACGCACCGAGGTTTCGTTAATTAACGATATCGAAAATATATTTTCAAAAGTTTTATAAGAAATCGGAAAATTTTAGAGATCTTTTGATCCGTAACACTCAACCAAATACGAATCAACGTGCCTAAATATTGAAACGCACGTAAATTACAAAGTCTTCCGCTATAAAATAACGAAACAAAGTTTTTTTAATTTACGTATCTAGCGAGTGAATAATGAATTGAATAAAAATAAGATTTTTGCTCAAAACAAATAAACATTAATTCCATATCACATAAGAAAATCAGTAATCTAAGCGAGCCCGTAATTAAAAGTAGATTTGGTAAGTCAACATTTTAACTGTCCCCTATATTTATTTCAGTACAATCCGCACGGAAATGGTAGCGAAAAAATTTTTACCATATACATGTAATTCTAAATGAATGTATCTACAACCATTGAAAATCACAATAGATATTCCGGGTCTGGGCAGAAATTTGATACATGTAAATTATGATGGCATAATTTGACTCGCGATTACGCAAAAATTTTATCAAGTCAACGAGTCTTTGCACATTAGTAAAAAGATGTTCAACTTAAAAAAAAAATTGCAATATTTATGAAATAAAGAAAATTGAAATAACCTTATTAGTAATAGTTATGATTTTTTTATAGAATATGATGCCCATACTTAGAGACGTTCTAGAGATAAATTTTTTTGTGTAGTTGTCTTTTACCTGAATTTTAAAAAACTAACCATCATTACATTCCGTGCGGAAGAATAGCCATCGCTTTCCGATTTTACTAGCCATTACTCGGTGTCTCTTCTAGCTTTTTTATATGAGATATGGGCACCTAATTAATTTTCGTTTTATCTTTTTGGTAATTTTAGAAACTGATTTTGATAATCCAAAATATTTTTTTTACATCAATTGCAATATCGATATGATTTAGTCTATCTCCGTGTACTCTCGCGTGTAAATGTCAATTATTAATCAAGCCAAGCAAGAAATAATATTACACGATCGATTAAATAAGAATCAAATTTCAACCTAGATTTTAACGATAAGATAACGTATAAAAATCAAGGTTCGATTTCGAGACACCCGTAAAGTCTATCGGTACTAAGAAATTTTGCGTCATAAATCCTACTTCAAGCATGCTCAATGCAACATGTACATGTATAACACAGATACAAAATGTAGTGTAGCTTTTGCTACACCAGGATAAATTTAGCGCATCAATGATGATACATGTAAAAAGTAACGGATGATTCTATTATACACACTTTTGTCGTTCTTAACTTGAACAACTACGTACAAATAGTGACTAGTACCAATAAATAAATATAAACGACAACACACAATTATTAATAAAACAATAAATCGCCATAATAAAAAATGTCGGTAAACCGTGGAATTACAGAAATATCACCGGCATCGACATCAACAGAAACCACCACAAATACCAATTCCAATTCCAATTATCTGCCACCTATTTCATCCTCATCCTATGAAATTTCAACGTCGTTTCTCGATCCAAACAAACTTTCATTTCTCGAGAATGATAGAGAAGATTATCTTGAACAGTTAAAAGAGCAAGCTGAATCCGATAAGCTACAACAGAATCCTGGTTCGAACCGACAAGACATATCATCGTTTGACTCTAATGCCGTTTCAAGTTATTTATCGGCCACTACTCGCAGTACTATCTCGAATGATCAAACACCACTTTCACAACCTTCGTATGCTCAGCAACTTCAATCCAAAGCAATCAATAATTCGTCATTTATTCGGGACGGATCTCAACATAATGCAATTCTCAACAATGACAAAATTAAAAGTGAAAACATTATTAATAATATTACTAATAATACTAATAATAATGTTACTAAAAATAATGCTGGAAATGATAACACAACAGCTGCAGCAGCGGCAAATGCACAATTTGCTTCCGATATCAAAATACTTCAATCCTCTCTGAAACAATTTACGAACATGAAAGCGCAAGACATAAAATTTCATCAACCTCAAGTCAACTCGTTATTTCTAAAATACAAATGTCGTAGCATACAAGAAAACGGGATCCCTCCATTAGTTCTAAGCGGCGCATTACAACGCTTAATCATTGAAACTATATTCGAAGAGACCGCCAGATACATAAATCATGATACAAAAAAATCGAGGTTACTGTCATCCGCTTCTTCCACCTCAATTTCAAGAGATAGCAGCCATCACAGTAATTTAGAGTCAGAAATTATTAATACCACAAACAATTTAATTCTTTTGACGACTCTATTATCAGAAAATCTAGAGAAAACAATCCAATCAAATCCTAATTCAAAAGCACCGATCACAAATCACACAAGTAATATGATTCGAAATCTCCCAAATGTCATACGACAACAAACAGCATCAGCATTACGCGAAGCAGCATTCGCTGATGATCAACATCCGTTCCTGCAAAGTACCTCGAAAAAAGTGTTGGATATTTTGAATGTGTATCGGGATCTTAAAACGGATGCATCCGTATTAAGGCAGCAGGCGGTTGAGGTTGTTAAACAAGTTGTGAGGGTGTTGTGGTTTGGGATCCGGGCACAAGAGAAAGTACCAGAATTAATATTTTTCGAGGCTGGTGATGAGCTGGATGTGGATTTGATGGATGGAGAGTTTGATGAAGATGATTTGGATACTGATGAGGTGAGGTTTATTTTTCATCGTTATATCTATCGATATGAAACATGATCATGCTGTATTAATTTTTATTTCCTTTTCCCTACAAAGGTTGAAATTTGTTCTTTTCCGTTGATTGCAACGGACCCAACAGATGACGAGAATCGAATTGTAATCGCAAAAGCGATAATCAAAAAACGACCAGTAAAAACAAATCGAGGTGTTAGTAGACATTCTGCTGCCTCTGAAAGTTATACATCTTCAATGGGAATTCAGAATGAGTATTCCTTCAACGATGCTTAGGAGATTTATATATATATATATATATATATTTACTATATATTTATTGCGAGATAGACTGTTTTAAAATGTTTTTGAATCATTTTAGTGTGATTTTTTACTTTGTTTTATATGCGTTGCCTTATTCAAACAACCAAATAATCGCAGTAAACGCAACTCAAACCACTGCAACTTTCGATAATTGGGAATAAATTCTTTTCTAGAACTTGTAACAATGATTTAAGCTGTAATAAACTTTTAAATTCTTGATAGTATTTGTGATTGGGAAATTTAAATTCGATATTTTATCAATATATGATTAAAAAGAAAACTATTTTTTTACTATTTGAATTACCTCATAATCAAGAATATCAAAAAAATTTTGAGTTGAGTCAGAGCTCAAAATACCAAATTCATACGACATTTTCTTGCAATAATTGCGACCAGGGTACCAATTAGAAAATAATACTAAATCACTTCCACTCCCGAAAATCGGACCACACTCAGTAAAACAGCCTATACATCGATCTGTTTTTGAACCTCCTGAAAAGTCGCTTTTGACTCCGAAACGATCGTTTGAATTATCAAATTGAAAAAGAAAACTATTGATCGTATCAAAGTTTTTATAGCTAAGATCATGTGAATTCCATTCAAAAGAGTTATATCCACCAATAATTTTTTCAGAATCTTTTATACGAACAACCACCACTGTCGGTCCTTTCTCATCACATAAGTCGTGAAAATCTTTAGGTGTAAAACCATCTCGACTACCTCTTAATAATAAATTCAATTCAGGTGTCTCATTTTTTCTAGTTTGTCTTTTAATCCACCATTCAATTCTTTTTAGTTGATTCGGTGAGAGGATTGTACTAATATTATTTCGAGCAGGCCGCAGTTTTACCTGGTGGTCTTCACTTCCAGGCACCAAATAATGATGTAATAAATCTTTATATAATTTCTTAGTTAACAGTTCCGAGTATGGCATCACTTTGTTGTAGAAATCAACAGAGTTGATGTGGAAGAATCGAATTAGAGGTAAGCAATTTGTGAGAGTTGATTGAAGTTGATTAAATTCTTTTAGCGACCATTGCTCTGGTGGGATTCTCAAATTAATTTCGTCGTCGTCGTCGTCATCAATCGAAGCCTGAGCTATTCCCCATTCAAGCACTTTTTCCCAAATAAAAATTTCGTCAAGACCTAGATCATCTCGTTTTAGCAAGGAAACTAGTGCAGTTTCTTGAAGCTTAGTGAAGTCACTCGATTGAAACACAGTAGCGGGATTTTTATAGGTAGCATCGGTGCAAAATTTATGGAGTTTAGTAAAAGAGTTGTGTTCAAATACAATTTGATTAACTAAGGCAAAATTCTGCTTCATAGATTCGGAATGGTGTTCTACAAGATAGCATTGAATGTATTCAACTAAATTAAGAAGAATTAATTCGTCGGCGGCGACTAATAAATCCAACAGAGTTGGCACTCCATGATCGTTCAATTCAATTTTTCCGCTGTACATATATCTGCATGCAACAATGTATTCTTTAGTTTTTTATCTTTTTCATCATTGTTCCATCCGAGAGTATAAATAAATGCTATCGCTACCTTAATAAGATTTTAAAAATACGTGGCAAGATATTTGGTTTTTGGAAGACGATCAATTTATTTGGTTCTCGTTTTACCCATGCATCCGAAAGCGCCACTGCAAAATATTTTGACTGTGCCATCAAAATCGCTGAATGAGCCGAGAAGGTTTGTTGAGAATTTGCGGAATCACCAACAATGATCGAAACATCATTGTTACTCGAATTTTCATAAAATTCTAGCATTTGATTTGAATAAGCGCTTAAAAGTGATTCGGGTGTCATTTTTGCTTTGGACAGGATTGTACGCAGTAAACGATACGATAAACGTTAAGATCTACTGTATTTTGAAGAGTAGTTCGAAGAAAGTAAGTTTTTCGTGAATTGCAACTTGTACATATCGATATGTATGTAGTGCACGGGTTTTTCTGTGCGTTTATTGGATATACATGTACTGAACATGTAGTTTTGATTTACATACGTATATTAACACACGTACGCGTATCGAATTATTTAAATTAAAAGTATTACAAATATTTTAAAATCTGGAATTAATTATTGGATTCCAGAGCATAACTTGGAGTATTATGCCATAGTATAATCTGGAGTATTACTTTAGGTTAGGTTGCTTGCGTCATTGTACCCCAACGAATGGTTGTTATTTTCACATGTTTATGATCAGATTTTTGTCAATTTTATATTAAAATTTTAAAGAAATACATAGTGATTTCAAGAATGATATCTCAATACCTATGAAAATACCACTATTTGATGTCTAGACATGATGAATTGAATGGTGATATTTTTAACCAACAGATTTTATATGGCCATAAAGCGAGAACATTTTTCAAGAGAACTTGCGGCTAAATTTGGTTTAAATTATCAGCATTTAAGTTCCAATGGTCAGTGGCAGAAATAATTGGGAAAAGGGATATCATATTTTTTTGTTTGTGTCATAATATCGCCATCGCATCATAATTATTATTTTAAAATAACATGCAAATTATGATTAGTTTTTCTTTATAATTTATTGTAGTATTAGAAATGAATTTGCTTTTCAGCCATAATAAATAAATTAATTTTCTAATAACAATTAACTTTATTATACTATCTAATCTATATTATATGTAATTAATATAATCTTTCAAAATCATGAGATTAAAAAAATATTGTAAAAATATTTTTAATTTATAAATAAATATTTTTATAATTTCATATTAAAGTAAATTTAATAATCTATAATTTATATGATTTAATATAAAATTTTGATAAATATAATATCTATAGTTTGTAAGTATAATAAATAAAATTATAATAAATAATGTTCTGAATGATTTAAATTCTGATTTTAAATAAATAAAAGTCTATCTAAATAATATTTTAAATATATAAAATTCTGAATAAATTATTTTAAATAAGTGATTAATATTTTAAATAAACAAAATTTTGAATAAAAAATGAATAAAATTATAAAATAATAATATTCTAAATATAAAACATTAAAATTATCATAATATTAATATTTTATATATATATTGTAATTTAGAATTTCATTTATTTAAAAAATAAGATTTATTTAGAATATTATTTAATAAAATTTAATTCAATATGTAGAAATATAAGTCTTTAAGTTATTATTACCATAGTAACATAAAATTTCTTAATTTCTTAATCTTTCCCTGGTTATGCAAAATTGCATATTTCTATATTTTTCATTTATTTTATAAATATCCCTATTTTTATATTATATATTACTATATTTATTATCACATT
>CAJVPS010002327.1:0-12595 GCA_910591765.1 Ambispora leptoticha | reverse complement strand
CGAATATTTGGCGGTCAGGACGATTCCCTTCATGATTTCCGGAATTGCTGATTTTAATGAAATAATTGTAACAGTACCATATTACATAGCAATTTTTGTTGTTATGATATGAAGTATACAAAACCAAATTGCCAAGAATTTTCATAAGTTTGATCGTTCGGGATGCTTCGCGGCCGAAACGTAGCAAATTCCACATGACTCAAATTCGTGCACTTTTTTTTGAGTCACATAGCAAATGTCACGATATGGCTGCGGAGTTACCATGGGAATCACCCTAGTTAATTTGAGTTATCCCTTTTATAAAAAAATTTTTTGCAGGGGATAGTTTTTCTTAATTATTTAAGCGGGCAAATTTGCCCGCTAAAATTAACGGTTTAAGGGATAAGATGGGTTTTCGAATATCAAATTATGGATTCACGACGATTCGCGCGACTTCCAATGTTTGTTATTACATCCAATATGTTGGATTGAGAGTGTTTTGCATTATTTAGAATTGAAATTATTCATTTATAATTTGTTTTGAAAATTAAAATTGATTATAGAAAGACGAGCATGGACATTAATTATGCGTAATTCGTCTCTGAATATATAAAAGATTTTTTTGGCCACAAATATAGTCAACATTGTACAAGGTAACTAACATACTTGAAATTCCAGAGATGATTCAAGACATAATAAAACACCGCCCACTAGATGATCTCGAAAGTAGATGGTATAAGAAAATAAATTATAACTTCCAATAAGGCGAAATAATCTTTAGGACAGATATTTGGCTTTGATTACTAAGGGCGCGCTAAATGTGTAAGATGATCAAATAGCAAAACCAGCATAATCGAAGACGAATTAATAAAAAAGAAACCGGATGGTAGGCCGATAGGGAATGATCGAAATAATCAACATATGTAATAGATACAAACTTTTTCACAATTGATAACTCGGGCTAATTTATAATCGAAGACGAATTAATAAAAAAGAAACCGAATGGTAGGCCGATAGGGAATGATCGAAATAATCAACATATGTAATAGATACAAACTTTTTCACAATTGATAACTCGGGCTAATTTAAAAACCAAGTATGAAAAATGATTAAACAATGAAAACAACCATTAAATCAATCGGTTCTAAATAGAGATTTACTATATAATAATATTTCACATTGAAGCTCGAATTACCAACTTTATTTTTTTCGGAGATTGAAGCATCTCATCTGTATTACAAATACCGTCCTAATGAAAAGGAGTCTGCTCTTTTAGAGTACCATTCACGATATGTCGGAGGTACAAACGATAGGAATCTCTTCAGCTATTCGTGTTTTCATATGAAGCACACTCTTCCAGTTCCATTTTTCTAAGAATCAAGATTGGCTATATCATCATCACCAGATTCATCGTATGTTAATTCATTATCACATCTCTTTTTTCATCGAGAGGTACGCTCTTTCGATCTTCCTGTGCCATATGGCTTATCGCTCAATCAGAAACCAGCAAAGCGCGTGCAGATATAATCTTCGAAAAATTGGTAAGTCTTCTTTGTTCATTTCACTTTCATCGGGTTATTGTTCGCAAAAACTTGAAATCCTTTTAATCCTTATTTTAGGTGTAATAATTGGTGGCTGTGTTTCAAGCGCCAGAAAAAAATAGAAACAAAAGCGCGGACAAAATGGTACAAATAAGCATAAATATGAAGGGTAAACCTCGAGTCACATGACAATGAAACACTAGCCCAACACATTCAATAAAGATATAATCATAGACTATAAAAAGGATAATTTAATAAAGCTTCTTTGACGACATTTTTTGAGTTTGTAATTTCATTTGCTTTGTTTATTTTATCTCGAATTTTCTTCGTTATTTCTTCTTCTTGCCACTTTCAAAGGATAATTTTATAGTAAATTGCCATTATTTATGTATTGCTTATTTAAACCGTGAGTCGTAGCGTATTCTGCCACCCTTCAGCTAGCGCCTCATATGTATCAGAGAACACCGACACTATGTATTTATTTAATAATCTAAAGCACATTTTTATAATAAAATTTTGAAATATTGAATTAATAAAAATAGAATTATTTACAAAAATAATAATATATTTTATTTTTTAATATAATATAAAGAGATTGTTCTTGAATCAATTTAAAATGTTATTTAAAATATTAATATAATTAAATTAACAATTATTTTTTTGAAATAAGTTATTCAATTTATTTAAAAGTCAATTTTAATTAATAATATAATTTTTATTATATTTTAAGTATAATTTATTATATAATATATTTTTAATATGATAATTTAATATATATAATATAATAAATTTTGAAAGCAGTTATTTTTATTATGAATTTTTAATATTTGATATAGTAGAAACTAGATAATTCATAATAAGTTTTATATTTGATTTTCTTTATCGAATCACAAGATATTAAGCTTAAAAAAGATTATACACATAATTTTTAAATAAATACTTTTTTATATAATCTTGTTAAAGCTTAAGTTCTTATAATTTAATAAAAAAAATCAAATATAAAGCTCAATATTTAATTTAGTAAAATCTAAAAATCAATAATAAGCTTTATATTCAATATTACTGGATTCAGATATTAAACTTTAAAAAATCATATGTAAAATTTTAATTATTTTTAATAGATAATTTATTATATTTTTTTAGAGCAATATCTTGAGATTTAGTAATAAAAGTCAAATAAAAAATCTATTATTTGATATAATATAATTTAAAGAATCAAAATGATATGCTTTATCTTTGATTTTCTTTATTAAATCTCAAGATATTGAGCTTTAAAGAAATTATATGGAGTTTTAATGAATAATTTATTATATAATCTTTTTAAATCTTAATATCTTGAGACTTAACAATAAAAATTAAATATAAAGTTTATTTCAATTCAATAAAATCTAAATTTTTTTTTGTAAATATTTATTAGATAATTAATAATATAAAATAAAATATTTTAATTTTTCATTCCAAATTATTTCATATTTGAATTGTTAATATTAAAAATATTATTATATATTAATTATATTACTTTATAAATTAATTCAAAATATTCTTTTATAAAATATTTATTATTAATAAATTTTTCAAAAATTATTTATTTAAAATTTATTATTTTATTAAAATTATTATATTTTATTAATTATTAATTTATTATTATAAATTTACTTTGTAATATTTATATAATAATATATTTATTATATTTATATAATATAATATTAAAAATCAAAAAATAATTTTTTTAAAAAATATTTATTTTTTATTCTATATACAATAATAATTAAAAATAATATGTCAAGTAAAATTTATTAATAAAATATAGTGAAAATTAAAATTTTCTTTCTATATTAAAATTTATAATTTATTAAGAATAATTTTTATTTTTATATTAAAATAAAGTTTTAGTTATAATTTAATATATTTTTTTTAGACTTTATAATAATTTTGATTTAATTATCTTCTTTAATATTAGATTTTTATTTTGTACTATCTATATAATAAATTATCTTGTATATTATTTTCTTGAAGATTAATTTTATATTAATATATAGATAATTACTATAATTTACTATATAAATCATTCAGGATCTCTTATTTTAAATCTATTTGAAAATTAATTCAGACTCTAAAGATTTTCTTGTATGGAAAAGAGTCTTTTATTAGAAGAATTTTGTATTTAGAGAATCTGATATTAGAAGATCTTTTGCATAAAAATATCTAAATTAATTAGAAGTCTAAATTTTACATGTTAATTTTATTGAAAAATATATTGGTATTAATATGATTTTAAAGATATTTTTTAACTTTAACTTGAATAAGTAATAAATTCATATAATATTTGTAATTAAATAATATATAAATTATTTTTATATTAAGATTAAATTAATTTGTAATATAAATAATTAAAAATAAATTATTATAACTAGAAAAAAAAGTGTGAATAGAATACTTAGAAAAAATTAATTATATTAATATATTCAAGAAAAATTCTGATGTTAATATTTAAAAAACAAATTTAAAATTTGTTATCTAATCTAATTAAATATGAGATTAATAAAAAAATACAAGTATAATTCAAGTCAGTTACTTTATATATTAAGTTAGAGATTGGAACCAGTTATTGATATTAAATTTAAATCCAGTTTTAATTAATTTTAAATAAAACTAGTTTTGAATTTTTGTAAAATCAATATTCAGTTTTATTAAAACCAATAAATTAAGATTTGATTTAATTTTTTTATATATGAGATAATTATTTGATATCTTATATTTTCATAATTCAAAAAGATAATCAAAGTTTATTAATCAAAAAAAATATCATTCTTATTCTCAAATAATGATACTAATACTATCTGTTCTAATTCTATATTTATATAATTAAATAATAAATGAAAAAAATAAAAATCTAATATAATAGCTGATCATAATAATAAAAGTTATATCTCTTTTTTTCAAAGAGATAAAAATAACTCTAAATTAATATATTATAAAATATACAAGCTTAATTATGTAAGAATTAATAAAAAATCTTATATATATATATATATATAAAAGTAAAAGTATAATAAATATAATAAATTATTTATAAGATATTTATAATATAATTAAAAAAAATTATACTTAATATTTAGATAAATATAATAAGATATAATTCTATTAAATTTAATTATTATTAAGAATCTGACTTATATTAATAACTAGTAATTTATTTATTAGCTAGAATTTAATCAAAACAAAATTATCAATTATTATAATAATGTGAGATCATCATATCTAACAAAAAAATAGGAGTTTTTAACAAGAAAATTAATTTAATTTATTATTTATTTGGTTTTGTCTCTCTATATTTTAAAAAATAATTTTTTTTATAAATTTATTTATAAATATAAGTCAGAATTTTATATTCTATATATTAAAATTATAAAAAAACTAATATACAAAGCATATAACTGAAGCTATAATTGACTTAGCTTATTATTAAATAGTAATATAATAAGTATTTATTTGACTACAAATTTATGAACAGCAAAATTCCAACATAGATATTTAAATATTATTATAACTTGACTATTTTCTAATTTTAAGTTTATAAAAGCTCTTCTTTCTTATAACTATCTTCCATATTCATATACTAAACAAGTAATTAGTAAAGAATTATTCTAAATAATTTGTAAGTAATATCTTGAAATAATGATTTTTACTATTTTTACAAATAATAATACTAATATAATTAAAAAAATAAAATTATTAAAGAATAATCACATTAGTAATATAAAATATTAGCTCTATATAATATATATTTTATAATTATTAGTTCAAGAGAGATTAAAGTAATATAAATCTATATATCATTATGTAAAAAGTTTATAAACTTTTTTCTGACTTTCAAAGCAGGCTTAATATTTATATAAAACACAAAGTAATATTAATCAAGTTAAAGAAAATTTTATTCAAAGTTCTCTTGATTTTAGAAGACAAGATAAAATTCTATCTATTTGGCATAGAAATATATCTTGAAATTATATAATTTGATATGATTTATTTTAACTTTCCTTCTTTTTGAAACAGATCATACTTCTTAAAAAGAAGATAAAAAACTAGAATATCTTTACTTATCAGTTACAGAAAAAAGATAATATATTTTCTTTTATTAATTTTATATTTGTTATTTTATTTTACTTTTTAATTTATAAAAAGAAGATGTAATTCAAATTATTATTTATTTATTTTATAGATTTTTATAAGAAGTTATGAAATTATTAGAACTAATTAAAATTATAATCTGATATTTATATAGTATAAAATATCTAACTTTCAATCTTGTCTATCCTTATATGAAATCTCTTAAAAAAAATTTATTCCAAGATTAGATAAAAAAAAATAATTGATTCTTATTTAAATTTTATCTATAGAAAAGATTATGAAGAAAGTAATAATAATATAACTGATAATAATATAACTACTGCTAGTACTTAGTAATAATAATAATATATATATTGATAATTTCAGCAAAAAATAAGAAATTATGACTAAAAGAGACAAAATTAATAGAGATCAACTAAAAAATAAATACAAAATGAAAGTATTGAAAATATCAATCAGATTGAATATTTAATACTATCAGAATAATTAAAAAGATTCAAGCTATAATTTATTTTTCATTAGATAAATTATGATCTGTTTTAATTGATAATATTTTAATTATCATATTTTTTGATTCGTAGTTTAAATATTTTAATTAGATAATTAACAATAAATATGATAAAATGTATTAATTAGTAAAAATTTTGTATGATATATTAAAAAAAAGACTTTACATTTCAAATAACATGAAATTGACAGAAGATAAGAATTAAGATAATAATAATAATGATTTTTTTATAATCTTAAAAGTAATTATATATAAATAAATATAGATAAAGATAATAAAATATTACATTATATAAAACTAAGTAATATCAAAGTTAAAGATGATTCTCTAATCTAATAAATAAATTACAGAGATAATCTTTCTATTTTAATACAAATTGCAAGAAAATATTTTTCAATTCTAGCAATTTCAGTTTCAAGTAAGCAATTATTTTCAGATATTAAAAATCATATTTCTGTAAAAAGAATATATTTATCACCTGATTTAGTAAATAAGATTTTATTCTTAAAATATAATAATACTTATTTTGAAATATTTTCTTCTCAAGAAAATTTATAAAATTTATAATATGATATATTATATGTGAAATATTAAAGATATTAAGTGATTATATTCAGAAGACTTGCTTATAATTATTTTATAAAATAATTACTAAAAACTAATTATCAGTTTTATTATAATTAGTTTAAACTGAATATTATTTTTATTAGTTAAAACTAATTTAAAACTGATTTTAATTTTTATAAGATAAATAAAACTATTTTTGATTTTTAAAACTGATTTTGATCAACAAGATAATATATTAATCCATATAATCAAAAATATTAAAGAATAAATTATGATAAAAAAGATTAAAACTTTGTCCAATTGGCCAAGTTAATTATCTGACTTGAATTTAATTAAATATTTATGATTAGAATTGGAATATTAACTTTGAAAGTATTCAAAAGTCCTTAAAAATATTACAGATTTAGAAAATACTTTGCTGGAGAAGTAGATTAAAATTCCAGATTCTATATATATAGATTAATTAAAAGTATATCAAGAAGAATTAAAGTAAGTATCACTAATAATGGCTGGTTAATTAAATATTAAATGTATAATAAATTTCCAGAAAGTTACTTAATAATATATAAAAACTTAAAACAAATTATTATGTAATATTTTTTGCAAATTAAAATTAAAGAGAATCTATTATTTAGTTTAGATAAATATATAATTCAAATAATAAATATAATAAATATTAATAATTATTAATTATCATTATAAAAAAAATATAAGATAGAAAATATTTTTAATAAAAGAATTTATTATTATAAATCATAATAATTTATTAAATAACTTGATTATTTTCTTTATAATATAATTTAAAAATTTCTTGCAAATACTATAAAGAAAATAAATATCTTTAAAAATTCATATACTTAAATATAATAAGAATATTATACTTTAAGTAAAAGAATATATAACAACTTTGATTAGATTATTTTTTTTAGTATTAGATCTTAATTTTATATTACTTATATATAACAGATTATTTTTTATATTACTTTTCTTAAAGACTAATTTCATATTAGATATATAAATAATTATCTATATATTAAATTAATTAAATTTTATATATTATTATTCAGATAATTATTATATATTCAAATTATAAATTTAGATTTATAATTACTATTTTCTTTATATTTTTCTTTATTTTTTCTTATTACTATTTATATTATTTATTTATTATATTTATAATTATTATTACTTATTAAATTATAATTAGTTATTCTCTAAAGATATGAATTAAAATAATTAATTCTGTTTAATTATATATATATTAGATTATTAATTATTTATAATTTATTTATATTTCATATTTATTTCTTTTCTTATAAATGAATTCTTTTTATTTATATTTTTATTTTAGATTTAAATACTATTTAAATAATAAAGTTATAAGTTTATAAATTAAAACTATTCATATTATATTTTATCTAATTTATGATTATTAAAAAAATAATTTTACAGATTTTTTTGATTTTTTTGAAAAAGTTATTTTAATTATAAAATTAATACAAAAGTTTTTATTAATTAAATTTTATTTTTAATTAATAAAAATTTTTGTATTAATTTTATATTAAAATAATTTTTTCAAAAAAAATCTAAAAAATCTGAAAAAATTATATATTAAAATATAATTAATAAATCTTATTTTAATATAAAAAGAAAATTTTAATTTTATTATAATTTACAATTGGCAACATAAAGATTTAGACTTTTTTGTAATACACAAAAAATATCATAGGTAAGTCATTTTTGTGTTATTTTTAAAATTGTTTTCACTATATAATATCTTATGATTTATAATATTAATATATATAAATTTATATTAATTTTATTTGTTATAATTAGTATTTATTAATAAATAATATCATATAATACTACTCTTAAGAAATAAAGAACTGTTATAAGTGAATTATAAGAAAATAATATCTAAAAACCAGCTGAAATCATAAAGATTACAGATTATCTTAAATTCACTATTTATAATCTTGTTAAAAATCTCAAAAAAAATGGCAAAATTATATTTTATTCTATTTCTAGAAGATTTTTCATTCTTTTTACTCAAAATTGTTATTATCTGGATCAACTCCAACTTATTTAAATCAATTAAGCAATTTTTATACTTGAAATAAAAAATAAACTTATCAAAATTAATTCAAATCTTAACATATCTATTTATACTATTCAATACACTCTAAAAAAAATCTTAAATATATTATTTATAGATCACAAAGTATTTCACTTCTCAAGCAAGATTATATTACTTCTTATTTTTAGTGAGATCAAAAATATATTAATAATAACTGGAATTAAATAATTTTTTCAGATAAAATCACACTTCAAATATTCTAGAATACTTTATTAGTGTGATATCATTATAAAGATCAATATTTATATCAATTCATGATAAAATATCTGTACAAAGTTCATACTTAAAGTGTATTTTCTTTATGGAGACCAATTATATTATTTTTATTTACAGAAACTTCTATACTGGTTTTGAGAGTGATAACTATTATTATTTCTGTTTGATAAGCCTAGAGATCTGTCATTATGTCTTGCATCGCTGCTGTTGGTTGATACTAACCATATCTTTGCACATATTGAAGTGTTCGAAAATTTAAATTATTACAAATACTGTGAAATTCTTAAATCCTATCTGTTTTTAAATGCCTATAAAGCTGGTTTCAAATGGTATTTTCAATAGGATAACTTTTCCATTCACATTGCTGGTGATACAAAAAATCTTCTTGAAGTATATCAGATTCATGTAATTGATTGGTCTATAAACTCTTCTAATTTGAATCCTATTAAGAATTTATAGATAATACTTAAACAAAAAGTTGAAAAAAGGTTAATATTCATATAATTAAAAAAAATTTATTTGTTAATGAATTTCAAGAAATAATTAGACAAGAATGGAATAATATTGATCCTGATATCTTTCTTAAGTTAGCAAAAAGCATGAAAAATTGTATTAATGAGCTAATTGCTAACAATTAGGAGAAAATAAATTATTAGTAGCTATATAATTATATTTATTATGTATTTGGCTATATTCTAAAAAAAATTTATTATTAAAAAATAAGTAAATAAATTTTTTTATAAATATGAATAAATTTTCAAATCTTTATATTACTAACTGTATTAATAAATTTAGTTTCTGATATATTTTTGATTTATTACTATATAAACTCTAAAATAAATTTTTTTTAAATAAATAATAATTTTAATATAAATTTTATATTTTATTTCATATAAATCTATATATATTTATTTAATTATTTTAAATTTTATAATTTAATAACTTATTTAATCTAATTATAAATTAATTTAAAATCTTCTTTTATAATATATTTAATATTTTAAATATATTATTATATTCTTTATATATTCTTTTATTAAATTATTAATATCTTTTATTAAATAATTCATTCTTATAAATTTATTATAATATTTAAAATAATTATTATAATACTTTTTTAATATGAATTTTTTATTATAATTATATAATTCTATTATAATTAAATATTATTTATAATTAAATTTATATATTTATATTTTATATAATAACTAAAATTTAATATAATTTAATAAATCAGTTATTAAAAATTAAATTTTAAATTTTGATATTAAATTATTTTATATATATATAGTATAATAAAATTTAATTTTAATTTCTAAAGAGCTTTTTATTAGATTATATCAAATTTTTATTACTATATAAAAATGCTTAAAATTTAATATATTAAATTTTAAGAAATTTTAATTTAAAAATTATTAATATTTTTTATTATATTAGATTGATATTTTTTTATTAATATAAAAAATTAATTTTAAAATTCAGCTCTCATTTAAATTTTATTATAATAATTATAAAGTATTAAAAAAACTTATAGAATCTAGATTTATATTATATTATCTATACTAAAAATTTCAAGATAATTAATCTTTAATTTAAAAAATTATACTTTTGACTACTACTATAAGTATATTAATTATAATAATAAGTATATATATATATATATATGATTTTATTTTTGAGTTCACTTTATAAAAATATATTTATATTAATATTAATATACAACATGAATCTTGAAAATATATATATATATAATTAAATTTTTATATATTATACAATTAAAGTCATCTTATCATTATGTTGATTTCAGATATACTATTAATCAAGTCATTAATATAAATTTTGAATTTCAATTCAGATTATAAATTGATCTAACTGAATGAAGATTTATTTGTAATTTTAGCTGACTTATTGAAATAAATTCCAGAAGTCCTTATTAATATTTCTATAATTATCATTTACAAAGTTGTCTATAAGGCATGAAGAATACATGGATTGGAAAGTAGAAACACTGAATAGATTATTAATAAGTATAAATTACATTATTGATTAGCTGAAAGCATTGAAGCATGTAATATAATAAGATTAGATGTAGATATGCATAGTTAATCATTTATATACAATCATTACACATAATTAAAACTTCATAGCGATAGTTTTTCTTGTTCGATTAATAATAAACGTGACGTTGGATCGCCACCAGAAATAGAAAAACTGTCACGTGATTGGTTGAGTTATAATTTCCAGCACCATATAAAAATATTAATGGCAGATGCTAATAATAAAAAAATGTTTTTAGGTCATTCTATTTAATAAATTTAGTAAATTGATACGATAATTCACAAAGCATCAAAACGTTAAAGTGAATTTGTTTATATACCGTATATTCGCGAAATAGCACGCAGGAGTGTTATTTCGAAATTTCGGCTTGAATTAAACATAATATGGGCTGTGATTCAAACAACGCGCACAGTCATTCTTTCACGAGTATACGGTAGATGATATTTACAATTTAGTCAACGAAAATGGTGATGGATTTTTATCTTATAAATACTGTAGCAATTTATTTTGATATTTCATGAATTACTTTATTAAATTACCTAATATAGGATAGGACTGTTGAACATTTTTTATTATTAATATTTAACCAATTTACGTGGATAATTTTCCATTAAAAAGTTTATTTTAATATTATAAATAATCATTTGTGCCTAAATTTTATTATGCAGTTGTATTTATTATATATAACCAAAGCGACTTTTAAAGCGATATTACATGTATTTCGGGGATTTTACGTTCATCCCAATTTTTGTCATCCCCTGTACGTGTCATGCACATGTACATGTAGTTGTACATGTTCAGTACATGTACATACACATACATGTACATGTATCTGAGATGATATTAAAGTTCAGCGTTTTGTATTTCAAACTGATTAACCAAACATTATTATATTATTATCCGCATAAAAAGACAAATAACAAACCTATAATGAAGACTGACTTCTTATTGACTTCACACTCCAATAAGTTGGCGAAGTTTTATGAAAAGGCCAAATATTGCGACATTTCGATTATTGTTGGAGATGTTCGAAATACTGAGCGAACATTTACAGCGCATTCATCAATACTGATGGCGCAATCGGAATATTTTGCTATTGCGCTTTCTGATGTGTGGGTAAAACGAGAACCTAATAAACTGATCGTTTTTAAGAAACCAAATATTGAACCGCGTATCTTTGAAACTTTATTAAGGTAATCGTTAATTAATGAAAGTATTTTAAATTTATTAAATTAAAATTAAAATTTTTATGGTTATACACATTATGTATCTATAAGATATATCTATAGTGGTAAGATCGATTTGTCAGAACATGAAGTGCCAACACTTTTAGATCTGTTGGTCGCCGCTGATGAATTGATTCTAGAAGATTTGATTGAACATATTCAAGAATATCTTTTGGAGCAACATTCTGAATCCTTGGTTGAAAATTTTGCTTTGATTAATCAAACTGCTTTC
>CAJVPS010002326.1:0-12597 GCA_910591765.1 Ambispora leptoticha | reverse complement strand
TTTAGATAGAAACTTGTAAAATCTTAAAGATATATAAATATCTCTGCTCTGAGATCTGAAATAAATGTACTTGAATAATAATAATTCAATTATCTTTTGAAAACATTTGAGTTATACTTATCTTGTAATTCTCCTTTGATTTTTGTTTTGATAATTTGCTTTTATTTATCTCTTTTATCATAATAGATTATATTCTGATTATTTACAAGTTTTTCTTGCCTAAAAAACTTAGATAGTAGATGTTCTCTACTAGGACTGTAACCAAAATCTATTAAATTAGGCATATGGTCAAAACCTAAATTATCAAAACTAAATTTCTACCTTTAATATATAATATCATTAAGTCTAAATATTTAGACATTGTCAAAATCTAAATTTAGTTTCAACCTTTAATATATAGTCTAAATATGTTAAAATCCAAACTGTGAAAATTAAAAATAAATCAAAATTATAAATTTATTCATTATATATAATTATTGAATTTACTAATACTTCAGAATCATAATTTAAGCTACCAACTTTATTTCATCTATTATTAATTTTTCTAGTTTCTTGTCTTATTATACTTCTATTAAATTCTATATTATTCAAATTAATAGTATTATTAATATCTAATTGATTATCTTCAAATAAAAAACTTATCACATTTTCTGAATTATTTGATAATAATTCTTTAATATTATTAAATTCTAATTCTACATATACTGTATTCATTAAAGCTAAAAGTCATAGGTCTTCTTTTGTTAATGCTTTATCATAATATTGCAATACTTTTTGAATATTAGATAAATTATATGATCAAATTTTTACTATAGATTCAAGATGTTCAGTATTAAGATAAGTGTGCTAAAAACTATATAATCACTTCAAAGTTGAGAAGTTGCATTTATAACTAGCTTATAATAATGTAATTATGAATATTTTCAATACTAAATATTATAAATGTTCATACTTATCTTCACAAATATGTTACTAATGAATTGAAGTATTTATAATTTTATTATAAATAAAATTAAATAGTTCTTCTTTGCACTTATATTATTATAATTGAGAAATTAATTCAATGCATGCTTGATTAGTATGTCTCAAGTTTACCTAGTATTTTGCTGCAATTATGCAAATTGTTCAAAATTATTCATTTTTCAATCTATTTTTTTGATATTGAGGATGAAGATAATATGTTAAAAGATAAAATTTATAATTGAATTATTGATATTAGTGATTAAAATATGTGATTGCAAATGACTTAAAAAAGTTAATATTAGAAAGTTATTTAATTATTGCTATAAGTTTGACTAAATCAATAAAGCAATTAACAAGCTTGGTAGTTTCTGATAAGGCTATGACCAAAATCTATTAAATTAAATATATAGTCAAAATCTAAATTGTCAAAACTAAATTTTTACCTTTAATATATAATGTTATTAAGTCTAAATATTTAGATATTATTAAAATCTAAATTTAGTTTTAATCTTTAATATATAGTCTAAATATATCAAAATCTAAACTGCAAAAATTAAAAATAAATCAAAACTACAAATTTATTTATCATATACAACTATTGAGTTTACTAATATTTCAGAATTATAATTTAAGCTACCAACTTCATTTCATCTATTATTAATTTCTCTAGTTTCTTGTCTTATTGTACTTCTATTAAATTCTATATTATTTAAATTAATAGTATTATTAATATCTAATTGATTATCTTTAGATGAAAAATTTATTACATTTTCTGAATTATTTGATAATAATTCTTTAATATTATTAAATTCTAATTCTATATATACTGTATCTATCAAAGCTGAAAGTCATAGATCTTCTTTTATTAATGCTTTACTATAATATTACAATACTTTTTGAGTATTAGATAAATTGTATAATCAAATTTTTGCTATAGATTCAAGATGTTCAGTATTAAGATAAGTATGCTAAAAACTATATAATCATTTTAAAATTAAAAAGTTACATTTATAACTAGCTTGTGATGGTATAATTATGAATATTTTTAATGCTAAATATTATAAATATTCATGCTCATTTTCACAAGTATTTCACTAATAAATTAGAATATCTACAGTTTTATTGTAGATAAAATTAAATAGTTCTTCTTTGCACTTGTATTATCATAATTAAAAAATTAATTCAGTGCATGCTTGATCAGTATATTCCAAGTTCACCTAGTATTTTGCTGTAATTATACAAATTATTTGAAATTATCCATTTCTCAATTCATTTTCTCAATATTGAGGATGAAGATAATATGTTAAAAAATAAGATTCACAATTGAATTATTAATATTGGCAATTAAAATATGTGATTATAAATAGCTTAAAAAGTTATTATTAAGAAGTTGTTTAATTATTACTATGAGTTTAACTAAACTAATAAAGCAATTAGCAAGATTAACAGTTTTTGATTCCAAAATATTAATTATTTTTTTGATTGGTTTAAAAACTATTACAACTTTTTGTGATGTAACAAAAAATTTATTATTAGAAAGCAATTATCATACAGTTTCATTTATAATAGTATCATTATGTTCTTTTAAAATCTATTTATTATAAAATAATTAGTTTTATACTATAAAATAAATTAAATAATTTATTTAAGATTAATCTTATCTTATCAAAAACTAGTTATAATTATATGATAGAATTTATAGTATTGTAAATTGAATACCAATGAGTTTCAACATAAATATCTAATTCACTACCAGTAATTTTCATATTCTTAAGTTTATCTTGTAATAAATAATCAGTTATATGTGATTGCTTAAAGAATTTGAGAACTTTTCCACATTTATGTATAAGAGTCTTTATATTATTATGAGTAATCAAGTTAGATGCAATCAAATTTATTACATGTACTATATAACAGATATTCAAAATGTGAGAATAATTATGAGTTATAATTCATCATGCAGCTTTTATATTGCTGCTATTGTCAGTAACTATAACTATAAATTTATTCACTCTAATTTTTTCTATTATTCTTGATATTTTATTTATAAAAAATAAATCTGTTTATGATATATTGCTAAAGTTTTTAATTTTATATAAAAATTCTTTGTGATCAAATATAGAAATTATAAAATTATAGAGTGAATTACCTGTAGAGTTGCTCCATCTGTCAAGTGCTAATAATATAAAAATTAATATTATATACTATTCTGAAGTAAAAAGATAATATTAAAACTTATCTAAAATTAGATTTTTACTATATTATAATCATTTATTTATTTGAAAAGTTATATATATTATTTTTTCATTAAGAAATTGATCTAAAAGTAGATATTAAGATAATAGTGTATAAACTGGCTTTAATTCTTGAAACAAATTAATAAAGAAAGAATTATTGATAATATTTCAAGAAATTTCATAATAAACAAATGCTCAGATAAAAGCTCAGTTAATATTATTTTTTTGCTTAATTGATAAAATAGTAGATTCATAATATTTCTTTAATTTTGATTATAAAAAGTATTTTCATTTTTTGTTAGATTGAAGAATAAAGTTAATATTATTATTATTATTGTTTAATCTAGCATTTTGAGTTACTACTTTTCTCAAAAAATTATGACAAATCTTATTAGTAGTACCAGGATAGTGGAGAGCAAGATAAGCTTTCATAACTTTAGATTTTTCACGTGCCTATTATTAAGGATAATATAAACAAGATATTGTATAATAATCTTTTATTTTTTCAGTATCTTTTTAAAAATGAATTCAGACTTCAGATTGTGAGTAATCTTCTTTTTTGTTTGGTTTTTTTTTGAGAAACTGAAGTCTCAAATCTATAATCATCTTTATTATTAAATTCTAAGAAAATTTGTTTATTTAAATTGATAGAGGTATGACTACTTATATTGATAGTAATAAAGATATGATTATTCATATTACTGATAGAGACATAACTATTAGAAAGCCTTTCTAAATAGTTAATATTACTTGTTATTATATACTATCTATTAGATAAAATAAAAAATTAACATGAAAAATTAATGTGAGAAAATAGGTAAAGCAAAAAATTTTATTGATAACTTTTCTAAATATTTAAATATATACCAAAATACTTTTAATATAGGTTTAAACTTTTTGATATAGTCTAAATCTTTTGATATAGTCTAAATATTTAGGCAAGTCAAAAATACTTTGACATAGATCTAAATATTTTGACACTGTCTAAATCTTTTGACATGATCTAAATATTTGAATATAGTCTAAATCTTTCAGTATTGATATCAAAACCAAATAATAAATATCAAAAGACTTTCTACTTTAGAAAAGAATTTTAGCAAACAGTCCTAGTTTTTAATTCTAAAATATTAATTATTTCTTTGATTAGTTTAAAAATTATTATAACTTTTTGTGATGTAATAAAAAATTCATTATCAGAAAGTAATTATTATATAGTTTCATTTGTAATAGCATCATTATATTTTTCTAAAATCTATTTATTGTAAAATAATTAGCTTTATACTGTAAAATAAATTAAATAATTTATTTAAGATTAATCTTATCTTATCAAAAACTGATTGTGATCATATGATAGAATTTGTAATATTATAAATTGAATACCAATAAATTTTAACATAAGTATCTAATTCATTATCAGTAATTTTCATATTCTTAAGTCTATCTTATAATAAATGACCAGTCATATATGATTGCTTAAAGAATTTGAGAACTTTTTCACATTTGTATATAAGAGTCTTTATATTATTATGAGTAATCAAGTCAGATGTAATCAAATTTATTACATGTGCTATGTAATGGATATTTAAAATGTGAGGATAATTGTGAGTTGTAATTTGTCATATAGCTTTTATATTACTATCATTGTCAGTAACTATAGTTACAAATTTGTTCACTTTAATTTCTTCTATTATTCTTAATATTTTATTTATGAGAAATGAATCTATTTATAATACATTGCTAAAATCTTTAATTTTGTATAAAAATTTTTGCAATTAGGTATAGAAATTATAAAATTATAGAGTAAATCACCTGTGAGTTTGCTTTATTTATCAAGTACTAATAATATAAAAATTAATATTATATACTATTCTGAAGTAAAAAGAAGATAATATTAAAACTTACTTAAAGTTAGATTCTCACTATATTATAATTATTTATTCATTTGAAGAGTTATATATGTCATTTTTTTATTAAGAAATCAACCTGAAAGTAGGTATTGAAATGATGATGTATAAGTTGACTTTAATTCTTGAAGCAAATTAATAAAAAAAGGATTGTTAATAATATTTCAAGAAATTCCACAATAAATAAATACTCAAATCAAAGCTTGGTTAATATTATTTTTTCACTCAATTAACAAAGTAATAGATTTATAATATTTCTCTAATTTTGATTATGAAGAGTATTTTTATTTTTTGTTGGATTGAAGAATAAAGTTAATATCATCATTGTCATTGTCTAATTTAGCATTTTGAGTTGCTATTTTTTCAAAAAATTATGACAAATCTCATCAGTAGTATCAGAATAATGAAGAGCAAGATGAGCTTCCATAACTTTAGATTTTTCACATATCCATTATTGAGAATAATATAAATAAGATGCTATATAGTGATCTTTTATTTTTTTAGCATCTTTTTGAAAATAAATTCAGACTTCAGATTGTGAACAACCTCCTTTTTTGTTTGATTTCTCACAAAAATTTTTCTAAGTAACTGAAATCTCAGATTTATAATTATCTTTATTATTAAATTCTGAGAAAATTTATTCATTCAAACTGATAAAGATATGATTACTTATATTAATAGTAGTAAAGATGTGACTATTCATATTACTAGTAGAGAAGTGGCTATTAGAAAGTCTTTCTAAATTATTGATATCACTTATCATTATACACTATCTATTAGACAAAGTGAAAAATTGATGCAAAAAATTGATGTAAGAAAATAGGCAAAGCAAAAAATTTTATTAGTAACTTTTCTGAATATTTAGACATATACCAAAATACTTTTAATATAAATTTAAACTTTTTGATATAGTTTAAATCTTTTAATATAGTCTAAATATTTAGGCAAGCTAAAAATACTTTAATATAAATTTAAACATTTTGATATTATCTAAATCTTTTGGCATAATCTAAATATTTAGGCATAATCTAAATCTTTTAGTATTAATATCAAAACTAAATAATAAATATCAAAAGACTTTCTACTTTGAAAAAGAGTTTTAGCAAACAGCCTTATCCTCCACTTAAAATAAGTCAAGTATATTTATTTGATTTAGAAGATTCTTATAAGCTTTCTCATATATAAAAGCTTTATTTTATTTTGGTATATATTCTTTATTTATCTAATAGTTAAAAAGATACTATTAGAAAGTTTAGTTAACATACTAAATCTTTTGTTTTAGTTATAGTATTTGTTACTTTAATTTTTGATATCTACTCTTAGTTTAGTTTTTATGATTACAACTTTGTTTTTATAATTTTGTTTTATTTTATTTTTGTCTTGTATTAATATAATACTTATAAGTATTAATACTAGGAAATCTTTAGAATAATCATTATTCTCTTAATCTTTATAAATAATTCAGTCTTTATTCTTAAAACTTATTATAAATTATATTTGTGATAAAATCTACCTTTCAGAGTATAGTTTGTAATATTTAGTATCCTTTCTATAAATCTCACTTATCCAAAGATTCTATTTAATTTGTTTTTATTATTTTTATTTTTATTTATTTTAATTATTTTAAGAATTAGTTATCCTTGAGATATTAGTTATTTAAAAAGTTTATCAATTTATGAGTATATATTATTCTTTTATTGAACTTCCAATTGATCTATATCTTAATGAACATGACAAAGAAGAATCTTGAAAATTTTCACCTCATATTGAATCATACAACTACTACCCTTATTATTTTCTTGCAAATAAAAATTCAGATAGAAGATTTGTAAATTTTCTTATCTAAACTTAGAATTATTATATAGTTTCCTATAACAGACTTTTACAGAAACTTTTTGATAATATAGTATAGCAAAATCTTACATCTAATCAACTTTGAAGAGAAATTATCAAGTTACTCAATATCTTCATATTTGAAAGCAAAATCATAGTTAAATAACAAATCTACTTAGTCAATAGTATTCTTCTTGTTCTTGAAGAAACAGATAACTTTGAAATTCTTTCAATCAATTAGTCAAAAGAATCAGAATATAAAAGTAGTGATTCAGAAAATTCAGAAGAACTGATAGTTATAATTGAACAAATTCAATCTTAAAAACCTAACTAAAGAAAGAAATTATCATGTCAGATAGAATAGATAGCTCATTCAAGCTCTTGAAAAACTTACTTGATCTATAAAGATTCAGAAAATAAAAAAGATTCTTATCCTAATCCGTAAATTTAAGGATAATGATCAGGATCTGATTGAGTGATTATATGACTTTAAAGTAGTCACCAAAGTTAATAGAATTACTAATGACAGAAAGATTGAGATAGTAAGAGAATACCTAGAGAGATCAGCTACTATCTGATTTGATTAATGATCTATGAGTAATATTCTTAAATTAAATAAATAGACAACTGAGAATCATGATGAATATGATTTTTCTTACCAATTTATTTCTAAATTCTATTCATCTTATAAGGTATAACAATGACAAGATGAATTAAAATTCTTAAAACAAACTAAAATAGTAGAAGAATATATAAATCAATTTATAGAACTAGAAAGTAAAGTAGATCTAAAATGAGCTTATCCAGAAGAATATAAGATTCAAGTTTTCAAGAAAAATCTCAAATCTAAAATTTAAAAATAGATTAACTTAAATGCTGAAGATACTATAAAAAGTATTATTAAAACTATTAAAAATATAGAAGAAGCTAATTCAGATCTTCTTGAATAAATCTATCACCAAATACAAACTTAGCCAACTGATAAATAGAATGCTCTTGCTAAGATCTTACAAGATCAGATTAGTAGGTTAGATCATGTAAAATCTGACAGAAGATATAATAATTAGAATAATAATAACAATCAGTAACGAAATTAGCCAAGAGACAGATCTCTTATTATCTGTTACAGTTATGAAGAAAAAGGATATGTTAGTAGAGTTTGTCCAAATAATTCTCAATTAGTAAATTAGTTATCTAATAATTAGAATATCTCTTAAAATTAGAATTATCAAAATCAGAATAATAATAGTAATAATAATAATTAGCAAAATCAAAATATTTGAAATAATAATTAATAATCTAATAATTCATAAAATCTGAATACTACTTTTCTTCTTGTCTAAATTCAGAATTTAACAACTGCTTTACAAGTATCTGATAATAGTTTATCTAGTAATTCATCCATCAAATCTAGTTTCTCATTACCAGCAATCCATGATTATCTAGCTAAAGAAAGAAAATAAGCTAGAGTTATCAAAGAAGAAGAAGAAAGTAAAAAAGAAAATAAAGTTATTTAACCTTTATCCAAAGTATCAGAAGAAGATAAGATCAATTTGAAGAAGAAAAAATAAAAGAAAGAAAGAGCTTATTTTCCAGTTCTAGTTAAGAAACAGAAATCTATGACATACTCAAAGATTTAGCATCTCAAAAAGCCAATATCACTATTGCTCAACTTATCAAGATATCACCTAAATAAAGAATTTGAATATCAAAAAGAATAAGAAAGAAATTACAGAAGAAACTCAAATGAAAAATAATATTCATTCAGAAAATTAAAACAATCTCAGCCTGATGTGAAGCCAAAATTAGAAAGACTTCTATAGACTTAATTGTGAATATTGAAGTATCTGAATATGTTATTAGTCATGAATTTCTCAAATGATTAGAAATAAAGATTTAACAAAAATCTAATATTTCCATATTTAATATTAATGGACATTTCAAATAATTACTAAGAGCAATTGATAATTTCTTTACTACTATTAATAGAATTCTAATTCCAGTAGAAGTGGATATTACTAAAGTTCAAATTTATAGTTTTGTAATAGGTATGAATTGGCTAAATAAAATTAATACTAAAATCAACCTGAAGAAAAATATAATGACTTTTGATTAGAATGGAGAAGAAGAAAGAGTGTCAATCAAATTCATCTATGAATAACAAAATACTATATTAGAAGATAATGATAATAATAAAGAAATATTCTCTAGTGAAACTTCTGATAATAAGTTCAAAATTGAAGATCAAAATCTAGAAGATTATAATTTTCTATAGTGGATATCTGATAAATCTTGGACTCAGATTCACACTTTATCCAAATAATTCAATGATATAAACTTTGAAAAAGTTTTTTACATGATCATAAACTTAATTTCTAAAGTTAAAAATATTAAAATTTTTGAAGAAGAAGTTTAAGTCAAAAATATCACTCTCACCTGAGAAGAATATTCAAAATTAGAAAGAAGATTCCAACAGACTTACTATCAAAATTCTTAATGAACTTTTGACTGGAGAGATCCTGCAGCTGAATATTAGTATTATCATAAACTATCAATTTCCAAACATAAATGTTCTCAATGCTTTGATAATTTAGTTATCTGAATTAATATCAAAATGAATACTCTGAATAATCTATCAATAATCTTGCCTCAGAAAAAAATTAATGACTAGTAATTAGAAGTAGAATATACTTGAAAATTAGAGAATATATCAATTACTGAAGAAAGATTCTTTTCAAGAAGTGAAGCCCTATAAAAATTGAAGCTAGAAGAAAAAATAGTTAAATATTTACATTGTAAATACTTTATGGATAGTAAAACTATTTCAGAAGTTAGAGATAAAAATGAATCTGGAAAGTAATACTATTCTAATTGTTTTACTCAATAACAACTTAATTTACCTGTCTGTGATTACTGTGAACTTTAAGATAAAACTAGATACTTTCTTAAAGTAATCTGAAAATATAATGAAGTAAAATATTTTTGCAACTATACTGAGCAATATATGTATACATTTAATCATGATAATTGATAAAAAAATAATAGCACTATTAGAAAATTAAGAAGTAATAGTAATTTATTAAATATCTACTAACAATATAATGAAATTGAAAAAGTAATACTTGCCTGATATATCACTGAGTATGATGAAGAAGAAGAAATATAGTATATTTCTTATAATGAATCTGAAAAAGCATCAGTTCAAGAAATCTTTCTGACTATCTATTAATAACTATCTCTCTTCTAAAGAAAACAACTAGTTTAATTAGAATATATCAATATAAAACTTTGCAATGAATATTTGATTTCTTGTAATTCAGATATTTGTAATGATTATGTACAATCTGAACAGGTTAAAGAATCACTAAAAGATAAATATCCAGAACTAGAAAAAGAAAAGAAAGCTGAAAATAGTAATTATGATTCAATTGAAGAAATTTTAAATAAATATTATATAGTATTTGAAGAATATGAAAATAAAATAGAAGAAGAAGAATAACTTGAAGAATAATCAATAAATTTAATAATCAAAATATATAATAATAAAGACAAAAAAAATATCTGAATAAGTCTATGAACATGATGCAGATTTTAATCTCAAATATCCTGGAGAAGAAGCAATTCTGATCTAATCTTGTCAAACAATTATGATTGATCTTTATTTAATAATTAAAGTTTCTATAGGAATTGTTTATCAATTAATATCTCAATCATTACTAGTCAAGAAAGAAATAAAAATTAAAGAAGGAACTATTATTACTAGATATACTGAAAATATAGGAGTTCTTTTGCACAATAATTCTAATAAACCTTATGAAATTCAACTTAATGAACAAATTACCCAAGTAGTCTTTTTATAACTCACTCTAAATAAAAGAATGATATTTATAAATATCAGAGAAGAATTAGAAGAATTATCTTGTGAAACTCAAGAATTTGGATCAACTGAAAAGAATAAAATGAAAATATACTTTCTAAATAAAGAAGAAATCACAAAAGTAGTTTAATAAAGAGAATTAATATTTGGATAACAAGATATCTTATATAATCTATTACAAGTATATAAAGATATTTTTGCATTAGACCTAAATGAATTGGAATAAACTAATATTATTCAATATTCAATTAATACTGAAAATAAAAAGTCTGTTTATTAAAAGATTTATAAAGTAGTTATATTTGATCAAGAATTTATTTATGATGAAATTTAATGAATATTAGATGCAGATATTATCCAAAAATTTAATAATTTCTGAGCTTCACCTATTATAGTAATAGTAAAAGAAAAATAGCAAGAAATAATTTTGTGTTAATTACAGAAAACTCAATATACTTATTAAGAAAGATATTTATCTTTTATCACGAATTGATGAAATGATGAATAATCTTGAAGATGCAAAATAATTTTCATTTATAGATCTTACATCTGGTTATTGGCAAATTGAAATGGAACTATTCAGTATTGAAAAGATAATATTTATTTTAAGAGAAGGATTGTATAAATTCAAAGTTATATTTTTTGGATTTTGTAATATATCAGTAACTTTTCAATAAGCTATAGATAATATACTTAAAGATTATAATTAAAACTTTGTTATGATTTATATTGATAATATAAATATATACTCAAAAACTTGGAAAAAATATCTGAAACAACTACAAAAAGTTTTTTAATGAATTAGAGAAGCTGGATTAAAACTCAACTTGAAAAAATATAACTTTACTCAAGATAACTTACTCTTCTTAGGACATATCATAACTCAAGATGGAATTTCATCTGATCTCTTAACTATTTAACAAATTCAAGAGTTTCCTATCCTAACAAGTATCAAGAAGCTTAGATTATTCTTAGGATTAGCTGGATATTATAGAAAATTTATTAAAAGATTCTTACAGATAGCAGTACTATTATTTAAACTTTTAAAGAATGATATTATTTTTGTTTGAATTGTAGACCAAGAAAATATATTTCAGACTTTGAAAGAAAAACTCATCTCTGCTCTAATCTTAATCTATTCTGATTTCACAAAGAAATTTTATCTTTATATTGACATCTCTAATTCTGAACTTGATATAGTATTATTATAAAAAGATGATGAAGGAAGAGAACAAGTAGTAGTCTATACAAGTATTTCACTCAAACCAGCAGAAAAGAATTATAGTATCACTGAAAAAGAAGCTTTGGTTATAGTCTGAACTGTTAGATAATTTTGATATTATCTTCTTGAATCTCTTTTTAAAATTATTACTAATCATAATGCACTTTATTAGTTATTTACTAAACAAGTTAATTCTAAATCCTAAGTCTCAAGATAGATAATGATCATGATAGAATATAACTTTATTATTACCTATAGAGCTGAAAAAACTAATCAAAATACAGATATACTCTCAAGAATATATTCACAAGAGTAGAATATCAGACTCATCTAATTAAATAACTAATTAAAATAATTTTTCTGGATAACTAATTAAATAACTTACTCAAATCTGATTAACTCAACACAATAGATTTAATAATATATTATGACTTAATGAGATATCTAGAAAATAAAAATTATTCTGTAGAATATACTGAAGAACAATAAAAGAAAATTTATTAGTAATCAAAATACTTTTTAATAATTAATAGAATACTTTATAAAAAGAATAGAAGAAAA
>CAJVPS010002325.1:0-12599 GCA_910591765.1 Ambispora leptoticha | reverse complement strand
AATTAGTAATTATAAAGATATTAAGATTCAAAGTTTAATAATTAAATTATTTACTATATAATTTTTATATTAATTTTTATATAATAAAATTTAAGAAATAATAATTCAAAAAAATTTATATTAGTAAAATTTTTTATAAAAGATATAATAAAAATTTTATATTTAAATAAATTCTTATATCTAATAACTTAATTAAATAAAATAGAATTAAAATTTTATTTTAAAAAAATAATTTATTAATATTTATTTAAGATATAAATCTTTTATATCAGATTATACTTACTTATACTTAATCTTATTTGATTTAATAAAAAAAGAATATTTATAATACTATAATAAAATTAATAATAATGTTATTAACTATATACTATATACTATTAGAATATTAATAAAAAATATAACTTTATAAATAAATCTAAGCTTATTTAGAAAATATATTTGAAATTTAATAATAAAAATATATAAAAGTTATATTATAATTGATTTATATTTTTAATATAATAATAATATTTTTTTTGATAATATATTAATATTATAATATTATAAAAAAAAGATTTAGTAATAGAATAGTTTAAAAGTTGTTAAGTTAAATATATACTAGATTTAGATAACAATATTAAAAATGAAAAAATTTAATAAGTTTATTATAATATTTATATTAGAAATATTATATATATAAGTAAAATATATAGTTATTATGAGAAATTGAAATGAAAATAAAGAATAGATATGAATTTTAAATTAATAAAAACTTAAATAACATTGCTTAATAAAATTTTAATTATGTAATATAGCTATGCCAATTAATTAATTATAATTATTAATTATTAGCTATAGTTAATCAATTCAATAGCATAACAAATTATTTTAATATATTGAAAGTATTATTAACAAGATTGATGAATAAAAATACTAAAGTATTTATTGTGGCAGATTAAAATAAATTAAATTATAAATGAAATATCTTAATAATTATTATAATGCATAATATAAAAGAATTTTATCAGTAATTTTATGTAGTACTCAGCTATAAAATATTATTAAAAAAATCACTATTTAATTATAAGAAATTATGATAATTTTGGCCAAATGATCTTCATGATTTGCATAACTTTGGCCTAAAATTTCATATCGATATCGAAAAATACATGTATATATAAATTTAGCAAGAAAATCGTTATTGCATGTCTAAATAATATTTATATAAGAAATTATTATATTTCAAACTTTATCAATATTTTACAAGTTAACTTATTTAGAACTTTTGCATAATTATTTAATAGTTTTTTTAAAAAACCCTAAATGCATCCTTTATAAATGCACGCACTAAATAAATTCCCTCTAAATGCATGGTATGGCTCAGTTTAAAGCTATAAGACCTTATGTATGTTACTCTCTATAAATGCATACCTTCTTAAATGTATTATTTAACAAATAAATTAAGTTATGCGCATTGTATTTACACTACATGTATTACCCCAGTGGACAAAGTGAGCTTTTGCTTACGCACATTTTCTTTATTTATTTAATTAAAAAAAATTCGATTAATCCCATAATAAATAAATTTGATTTCGAATATCCAGTGAGAGACCGAGAGACATAAGAAAAAATAACAAAAATAGCTACTGGGTTATTTACTATATGCATAATAGACCAATTCTTTACATGTATTCGCTTTTACAAATCAAATATATCAAGGTTCAAATTTCCAACCAGGACGCACATAAAATGTAAACGAGTCGCCTAATTTCACATATTCCATAACAAAATCCTTAAGAAACGCGTTGTCCGGATCAGTCACCAATAGGTTGAAAGCTCCCACAATAAATCGACAATTTCTCAAATGAATTTCAACTAAAGTTTCCGGATCGTTCCCCAAGCTGAAATTTTCATCACCCGGCCAAAATTCCTTTCCTTCAAGCGAACTTATTTTGATCGAGACGAAACGTTGATTATAATGAAGTAGGCAACTGGATTCATATTTAAGATGATTTATATCATAGAAATTAAGATCAATAAAGTCGTCGTTATTTTGATAGTAGACAGAGTAGTGAGGTTCTGGGATGCTGTTTTTGTAATCGTTCGATGCCAACAAAATGTCACTTTGCTCACTATCGTTGTCGTTAATAATGGAAATTTTTTCAGTAGATTTTGATAACTTTAGTCGGCCATCGGCATACGAAATCTTGAAATTATCGTTGTTAGCAAAAGTTTTAACGTTGATTGCGTGAATTTCGTAGTTCGTTGGTACTCCAAACAAAGAAACAAATAAGAAATTGAAAAATAAAGCAAAGATATAAATATTAGAATAACGAATCATCATGATTGTCAAGAAAACCTTTTGTTAAAAGCGTTTTTGTTGAAACCGAACATGTACCGCATTATCGTTATAAAAAGCCACAAACAGGTTTTGCTGTCCCACATAATACATGAACATGTATAGGTATGACTATGCATGTACTACCATTTTAGGGAGAGCGGGCGTTAACGTTAAAGTTATCAAATAAAGATATTTAAATTTTGCAATCAGATCGATCAAATTCGTATATTACCGGTAACACACAAGACGAAACTAATCCAAACCTCTTTTTATTAAATAATTTCAAACTCGAAACTTGATTTGATATTATTGAGTGTAGGATAAGTAAAGGGAACAAAACTAGTTTAACCACCATTTGACCTGATTTTTCTCAACATAGTTTAGGCAAACATCTTTATTACACGTGATGCTACTTTCATCGTAAAAAAACGTGATTCTTATCAAACTACATATACATGTATAATGATGATAATGTTTAATGTTTAACGTTAAACTTTATGATGATTTTAATCAGCAAAAATGATGATGATGAAGAAATCCTTAATATGGGAGAACATCTTTGAGACTTGGCATGTTCTATAAATAACGTTGGTTTCTACAGACATTTTTTCTTTGTCGAGTCGAAAATCGAATTTTTTTGATTCACCATTCTAAAGCAAAACAACTAAAAAAAAATTTATCCCAATTACGTTAACGATTGCGATTTTCCACTTCTATTGTATACACACATAATCAAAGATCTTCTATCACCGCGCGTTATTTTATTAGCTTTTATTGCAAAATGTTGACGAAAGTTTTTGATTTACCACTCTTCGTCATTGGTTCGCTTTTTTTGTTCTTCTTTCCACAAATTCACTCATCATCTTTGTCTTCAACATTACAAAAACGCGTAATAGTCGCCACGACCCTATCTACCAAAAGCAACGATGGTGAATGGCATCTCAGTTGTACAAACCAAGATAACAAAAAAGAAACATGTGTGGATTATCGACTCCTAGGTCAGTTCAATCAACTTCCAAACTCGAGTTCTATTTCCCCTTTGTCGTGTTATGTGACTTGGAATCAAAACGGTCGCGAGAAGACTCATGATCTGACTGGTAATAAACCCATTGAAAGGGCGCAAGATAATCCCAAAGCCACAAATCCTTATCAAACTGATGGACCTGCAAAGCTTATTTCGTATGTTTTTGAGAACCCTACTAAAGACGTTAAGTTAATGTTTAAAGAACAAAATAGTAACAACACTTGGATTTATGACTTATTTTCTCAGCAATAAAATATTATTTGGTGTGTTCTTATAGCCAACTAAAAATAATGTAAATAATCTTTAGTCAATACCAATAAATAAATCTATTTAGTGTCTGTGTATGCAAACAATTGATCAGTCGAAATCTTAAATCATTTTCCTGAGTCAATTTTATTAATAAGAAATAAAACCAGGTTCTTTGTACGAAATTTTATTTGAAAAGATGTTTTACAAATTAGTATTTGAATGATTTCAAGTCTGTATTCATCAAATATCAAGGCTTAAAGAAAGTCAATTGATAAATACATGGATTGTTGATATATAATTGAGAAATGAAAGTACATGTTATAATTATTCTATTAACTATATACAGCATTTTCGCGAAATAACGCCCATCTGCGCGTCATTTCGAGACAAAAGTTAAACCTGATTTTCGAAAAAATCTAACGCTAAATATTTTTTATTTTTTACTCGTATTTATGTGCATGCATTTTATTCTGTTTGACATTTCGAGTCTGTGATCGTTATTTTTTATTTCGCGTGCAAATTTTACAAGTGAACATGAACACAAACGAAGTTATACTATCGCGTTTAAACTTGCGGTCATTTCATATGAAGAAGCAACTTACAAAATCGACTAGAAATGGGTTCAAGAATGGTGGGAACAAAGGAGTTCGAGATTGTGCTGAGGTCGAATTTATATTTAAAAAAGTTTATCAATGTTATGGGGTGTGCGTTATTTCGCGAAAATACGATATATATAAACCATCAAAGAGATTTATAAATATGATAAAATGCTGAATTTTCAATCTTATGAAAATTTTTTTTTGAGTGTTATCCTAATTGCATGTAAGATTAAAAAATTTACAATTCTTTTGTCAATTCTAAATATATAATATTATTTAAAAATTAATATTCAAAATATTTAGTTTTATCAAAATAAAATTTTATAAAAATAAAATTCTGAATTTTGAACTCGATTTGTATTTAAATATAGATTGAACTTAAACTTTAATATTATAATAGTATTAATAATATAAAATCTACTTGTATTTGAAAAAAGTAAATAGATTGGAATAATTAAAAGAGATATAATACATATCAAATCATAATAAATTCTTTTTATAGAAAATTTATGTTCAAATATAAATAATAAAAATAATATATATATAATATTAATATCAGTGAGTGCGTTATTTAATTTTTATTAGTTTTGAAAATGAAAAACTAAAAGCGTAGTGCTTTAACTAAACTATTTCAAACGAAGATCTTTTTACATATTTTGAGAAATTAATATTCTCGTTCCACAAAATTTCATAATAATCAAGCCTTTTACTGTGCCACATTTTTTAACGCGATTTTTATAAAAATGGAATACTTTTATACTCTATCAACTTTTTTCGTCGCTTTTAGGTATAAAAAAATTCAGAAGCTTGAAAAGCGAAAAAATTTGATTTTTTAAGCTTCTTTGAACCAAGATAAAGCGAGTAAAGAGCATTTTTTTGGATTTTGTTATAAATTTGGATGGGTGTGATCGACATACACATTAATTTTTTTAGTTGTACAAAAGTCAGGAGATAGATAAAAAAGTTCATTTTACCGTTACTAAATTACCTTTATCTGTATATTTTTTCTGATATTGCATTAATATGAACAAAATGAAAGAAAACAAAGTGACGCTTAAATAATTCATTGGGATGCACGGTTTACTATGTAAAGTGTTGTGTTGTTACGTTATTAATTTCAGTAATCATATCGATATTGGACATAAAATTATTAAATTCAGTGGGCCCACTTACGTAAATCAAAAACTATATGTGGATACCTCATATTAAAATTGGACTACACGTTTTTAAAGAAAAAATTTTGAAGTTATTTAATATCGATATCACATGGTAAACCTGGTCTGTTATCATCTAAATAACAATATCGCAGCAATTTTTCAATTGAGACTCTTTAATTCTATCATTGATTTATTTCAATTATATATTATTTACTTGAATGTATAAAGTATAAAAATTATCGTTATTGAATAAAATTTCCAATAATAAGGATGCAAAAAACTAAAATTTGTTTCTTTACAAAGCAAAATTTTATTAAATCGTAAATTAGTATATATAATTGTACAGCAGCGGCCAAAGTATACGACCCCTGTAACTTTTTTAGATTGAAGATAAATTTTCAGCATAGATAGTCTAATATAAATTCTGCGAGTTTTTTATAATTTTATAATTATTATAACAAAATTTAAACGAGAGCTGAATTTTAAAAAATTTGACATAATTTAAACAAGACAGTTATTGAGAAATTAAAGTTTAAATTTATTAAATTTTATTTTATATGAATATAAAAAAATAATTTAATACCCAAAATTAAAATTTAATTTTCAACAACTGGCTTATTAATTATATTAAATTTTTTTGTTATTAGTATAAAAATACTTAAACTTTTTAATATAGTAATTTTTAATTATTCAAACAAAAAATTTTTAATATAAAAAGTTATAAGAGGTCGGATACTTTTGACCGCTACTTTAAATGATAATATGTAATAATATATAAAATAAGTTTACATCAGTTTTATTTTGTAAAGTAGTTCAAACAAATTATTCTTCGAGTTGTTAAGAGTATGAAAATAAAAATATACCGTAATCTGCCACATCACTTTAAAATTGCTTGGAAATTGAGGAAATTATAGATTTGGCCAGGATTACAAGGTCATATAATTTACAAATTCATTACTATAAATTATGGGTTTATGCGGTAATCGTTGGGATCACATTTTACTATATAACACATGTATCACTATAAAGTTCTTTATCGAAGCCACATTGATTAACCAATATACACCGGATTCACTAATAAAAGTATAAATCGGACCGGCCAAAAGTTCTAGGCCAATACGGCCATTGTAAAAAGGGACTTCCACTGTTCGCATGAATTATCGAAGAAAGTTTCTTCAGCTGATAAGGAATCTTCCCAATGTAGGAATTCTGAGACATCGGGTGAGTAACTATTTTTTGTCAATTCTATTTTATGGATGCATTCAATTTGATTCAATCATAGTTTATACAAATAAAAATCAATTATTTGCATAATGTTACTGCTGTAACAAAAATTCTGAAGCTGTGACCTTGTCTTTATCTTCTTCACCCCCTTCTTTATGTCCTTCCTCACTTAAAAGCGCATCATGCCTCGAATAAAAATTCTTTTCAAAATCGATCAACCCATACATATAACACACCAGCACTTCCGGTGTAGTCGCAAACAAATAATACCACCACTGATTACGAACCACAGCTGACATCTTCGGCGAAAAATACAGTGTTATCTGATACAGGCGTCCAATTAACAGTAATAACGGACCCAGAAATAACGGTAATACCACTTTATCTCGAATCCCGGTATGATGGTATACAGCTCTGATCGTGAGCGCGTAATATGGAATCAAGCCGAGAATTAGAAGTAGGATTGCAGTGAATCCAATAATTGAGATTTTCCTTAGTAGAACCCCGAGATTATAGTCTTCCATTTTGTCGCTGTGTTCGTTGGTTGCCGCTATTAAAGCTATCATTGAGATACCCATCACAGCTATTTTAATCAGTATAAAAAATATTTTTCCTTTTTTGTATTCTGGTGTACCGTATGATAGAAATAATCTCCAATCTTCAAGTAATGCGAATAACGCCCATGTCACAAGAAAATTACCAGCAACTTCGAAAGCTGCCGCGGCTACAGCGATTTGCTGTGCCTCATGATGACTACCTGACCATGCCAATCGAAACATAAATGTAATATCACGTGTCAGAGAGAACAGCAAAAGTTGTAGATAGAATGCTCGCAATGTTCTTAAACCTCTATATGCCAAAAGAAGTGTAGTAATCGTAAATAGGACCACGAATACAGTTGATGGAATTGTCGTCGGAGCGGAACGAAATAGTATTTCATTTAGCTCTTCTGATGATGATGAATCAGGTGTTCCATGATCTGTTGCATTTGTTGTTTCTGGATATTCCACCATCTTTTTGCAAACAATCTTTATTTCTTAGATAACTTTTTAATAAAAGGTGTCGAGTTGTTCTTGATTTATATTTGATAGTTGTGGCAAGCGAAAACTTAATTTAATGTTCAAGCCTCGAGGCTTATTATTATTCATATTACATGTTGTATTATTATTTATCGAATTGGTGGCATTGCACTGTTCATTCCTGAAATAGCTTAGAGGTTACAAGGTTAATTTTTCAATATTTATATATTTTACAACTCTAATGATAATCAACGGAGTTAAATTTACAAAATTACAAATATATAAACAAACAATTAATCTAATCTTTTTTGCGCCCAACATTTGTGTATTGTCCATGTCGTCTCTGTTCTTTCCGCCTCACTTAGCATCGTTTCAGTTAATGCGTCGTAATGCTCGGGCATCATATTTAAATATTCAGCAATTGGTATTCGTCCACCTTTCATTCCTTCATGTATGATTCGCAATGCCTAGTCAAAATTAAACGATTAAATTGATTCAAAAATATGGATTCAGATTATCTAATTTTTTTTAATACACACTATTTGTCCAATTTCCCCTCCTTGACGACCAAGTCTAATTGTCTGAGCGTCATGAGAAATTTGACAGAACTGTCCAGTACCTTCACATATCTGTGGAAATTCTCCTCCAATGTTTTCATTTATTCCTCTGTACCTTAGAAATTTAACAACTGCAAAAATAATTTAAATTCAGTTTCTTTTTCCTAAAATTCAGGGAGTTAAATAAACGACATTTACTTCCTGTTGCTAGTCTGTTTGTAACTCTTCCAGCCTCTGAACGATAGTTATCACCTTCCGTGAATTCAATCCATCCGCCCGGCTTCATTACTCTTATCAGTTCGGGAATGATTATTTGTTTGTATGCTTGCTCATTGATGCCATGTATTATAAATCTTTGAAAAATAAAATCCATTGAAGCATCGGCAATCGGTAGGCCGTCCAGTATATTGTATTCAACGAATCTCACGTTGGGTGGAATATTCTCAGTCGGGAAAGTGGGTGATACATCAATTCCTAAATAAATTAATTTTATCAGAATTCTCGCAAAGAAAATTCACTAAAATGCAACGAGAGCTTAGACAATAATAACCTATGAATTTTACATTGGGAAAGGATTCTGCCATGTCCAAGATCCAAGCACCTGGACCACATCCGATATCCAATACTCGTACATTTCGTCCACCAGTTTTCAATATCTCTGCAATTGGTGCATGAAAATTGCCATTCCAAATTCTTTTATGAAAGAGATGGCTGTTTGTTGAGCGTTCAGCCTCAATATCGTCAATTGGTAACTGGGGGAATGTTATCCAAGTAACAATTAAATAACGATAAAACAAAATTTATACATTTATTATTAATCCAGCTAGAAAAATAATAATCTTAACTCACCCAATACACTGAGTTATCAATGGCCTGATATAGTCGTCCGTCAAGTGTTTGATATCTGAATTTCAGCTTGTGTCGAAGTCGTCGAACTCCGAAACTATCATGTCTAGTATTTGAAAAGCACACACCCATTTGAATGCGTGTGTATGTGTTTTTAGAATATAAAGGAATGTGAGTAGTTAGGATATATTTGACCCTGAAGCGCAAGAGAGTAAAACTTGAAACCGTTTTACATTTGATGATGTAAAATCGACCCATCTTACGGTGTAAATTGAAGTCTCACGCAACACAAAAAATTAAAAATTTGAGCAGTTGATGAAATCTTATTTGTAGTTTGTTATGTAGTACATTCCTGCAACGTTTAATCGTAAAAACAGATTCCGAAATGAATAATGTGATAATGCGCATGCATAATTTGCAAGATTTTAATTCTTTTACGAGAACCTGAAGTCATATTACTATTCTCTTTGGTTAATCATCTGTCAGGAGTAAGTTCATACGATACAAAGGTTGTGTATATATTTATTTATAATGTGTAAACTTTTAACGTAAAAATAAGGTTTGGATAGAGAACCAATAATATGGCATTCGTTACAAAGTTACATGTGCACGTACAAAAATAGAAAGTTTCCGTTACTTAATAAATATAATTACATTGAACCAATATGGTAAAAAATCTAAAAATTTTCATTTATAATTTATTATCCATATTGAAAAGCAAAAAAAATTCTGGTTGTGCTTTTTTAAGAGTAATTTTTTTGGGTTTTCCTAAAAGTTGAACTTTTTTCTTCCCCGAAAAAAAAAATAATGATAAAGTTTGAAAACACAAGATAATAATGCTGATGCATGCACGTAAAACTTTTTCTCGCATAGCATAGCCAAGAGATTTTTGCGTAACGATAGGAAACAGTTTTTCCTGATTTTGGAGTTTCTAGATAGGTATTAGCGTTAGAGGTTTAACAAAAGGGGCGGCAGCAATAAGCACAAAATATAGTTAGTGGAATATACACTAAATAGTATAAATAGGTTAGGCTGCAAAATACAATTTTTCTTGGTCGAAAAAAAGTTGTAAGTTGAGTGAAGAAAATATTGGAGTGTGTTATTTATGACCCCAACGCGAATCATCAATTTATCAAATATCGATAACGATACAATAAACATTATAATTCTTTAAAAAGAATTTTTATTAATAATTTAAATAAAAACTATGGAAAAATGCAAAACCAGTGAAATGACATTCTCAACACAAGCACCATCGTCAAAAAAGTAGTATAACCATTGACAACATTCTAAAAATAAATTTACACGCTGTACACGTAAATCCCATCGCCAAAGTATATGAATACGGGAAAATGACATTGATCACGCGCTACGAGATGCTTGAATTGTCTTGAGATTTTTATAATGCGCAGCAGGAGATTATAATTCCGGTGACCCAGATTCAAAAATTTAGGATTCTGAGGGGAAAATTTATATTCAGCTGCTTGGTGAATTTACATGTATTAGTTTGATAAAGGTAAAAATATGGATTTTTGATTATATGTGTATTGTATAGTATTACATGTATGTAGAATAACGTTCTTTTTGATAAAAAACGGTTGATGCGGATATACATGTAAATGGAAATTATTCAAGTCAAAAAATAGCCCAATCTCTCTTGATTCCCTAAAAAAATGCAGTCAATCTTGTCTTCACGCCAAATGACAATTTGGCATCAGAGTCCTTGATGGGATTTGGACAAATTATAAAGAAATTCCGTTTCGATAAACTGTCTTCTATTACTAAAGTAATTACCACGTTCAGCGAACCATCTATTAAAAGTAATTACTATTGAATGCTACTTCAATATATTTCTTAGATTAGAAAATCAAGATCAAAGAACATGGTGAACCACAAATGATAACGTTTACTTTCGCTATTCTTAATTGTTACCGTTATCGTTATCTGATTAAATGTAACAAAGTTTCAAATCGATTGTGTTTCCCTCTTTCGTCGATTCGTTTTAACGATCCCCATATACCTAACCCTCGAACAACAACTGCTTATCACGATCAAGCATCGTGTGCAGACATGGTGAATCGTGGTCGCGTTTTTTTCGTGAACAAAAGTAGCGAAAAAATAATATAAGCTCAATGCTTTGTTGGATCTGACTTTCTTACAATAAATTTTATTGAGGAAAAGTGTAACAATAAATGCAATTAATAATAATTTTGTAAAATATTTTGATTTACAGGCTATAAAGAAAATATCAGGCAATTTTGACAATTTTTCATTATTTTATGCACTATATCAAAATTCTGAATATTTATGATGCAAACTGTACCTTAATTTTATTGAATAAGAAGCATTATTAGAACAGTAAACTCTTTTAATAAGATATAATGCATTATCACTGCTCTTCCTCTTGCTCATAATCCAATTCCTTAGCATTTACATAAGCCGATTCATAATAATATATATATTATGACTTAGATTATGAACTGTCGTACGACTGAAATGATTTTTATGGCACAGACGAGTTCATAGTCTACTAACTATAACGACCCTCGTATACCGGGTTGACATGATCTATTATTAAAATATATGATTAATTCATAGTCTATGGCTTGAGTGGGGTACCAGGCTATGAACCGTCGTATGTTATGGTCATGAATCTCAAGTCATCCGAGTGACCACCGATGTGATAAAGTATTCAATTAATGGGTCGAATATGTTTTGCACCTCATTTTCAGAGGTTAATATTGATCATAGACTACTGCTGGGTTGGTCTTATTGCAGTTTGATGACCTGATTGCAATTATGTCATCATTTGTGGAGGCAAATAGCCAGAGTATATGATATCTAATTTGTTATATATATGCTATATACATATTATCTGGACATGCTATCAAGTATGAAATCAACTTACTTTGTCCATAGTTAGCCTTAGGAAATCTGTTCTAGTTACATCCTAATTGTGATCAATATCTCATAATGTTATCAGAAAATGCTATCAAATCAACTTCATCTATGTTTAAGACACATTATATTAAAGTATGCCAATTTTGATTGCCAGAATATTTGATATTAGTTAGTATTAGAAATATGTTGCTCATGTTAATAGCATGTTATATTAAAGTATACCAAATTTTTGTCATAAGTTGTTACTAGTAGCAAGATATATATTTATCTATCTACTCAACTATAGCAGAACTAGTATCTCTAACATATAAGTTATATATCACGATTACTATTCTAGAATGCAGTTAAAATAGATTTGGTCATATTCAAGAAAAAAATTCATCCAGATTGTATCCAAATAAAAATATGCCAACTTGAACAGATAATGTTATGGGAGAAAAAGATCTATTTTTATTTTAACTTGTTCTTTTATACTTATTCTATTTTTATTTAAGTTGTCTTAGATAAAAAATAGAATTCTAAGAAAAATATCAAACTCTTTTCTATAATATATGTTATATATATATCTTTAATATATATATAATATTTGTTATATACAGGAGGTGAAAAGAAGTATTGGATATTTCATGCATTTTTAAATTGATTTATATCATTGGATCTTGTATTTTTTTTGATAATTATTTTATAATAAATTATTTACATA
>CAJVPS010002324.1:0-12600 GCA_910591765.1 Ambispora leptoticha | reverse complement strand
ATCTAAAATTTGATTGGCTAAAACTGATAACATTATTAATAATGTAATTGCAGTTAATTACAGCATATATGTTGCAATTACCAACAAAAATTGCAACTATTAAAATTTAAATAAATAATTAAGAAGTCATCTTTAGTGATATCATCTCTTTCTCTTTTATTATACCATAAGATAGCAGTACCTTCTAGATATTCTCTAATTAATTGTACTTTTCTGATATTTGTAATACCATTAGCTTGAATGATAATATTAAAGTCTTTGAGTCACTCTGTTGAATCTTGATCATTTTCTTAGTATTTTCTAATTAGAATAATGATTTTCTCCATTAGCTGGATATTCTGATTAGCTATTTGATTGGTAAGAGCTTCAAGAGCTACAATAAGATTATTCAAGTTATTATTATTATTTTGGATCATTTAATTATCTTCTTCTTCTTCTTTTAATTAGTTATTGTCAGTTTAATTATCTTCTTCTGAATCGGAATAGTTACTATTTTCTTCTGATTCTGGGATTAATATGAATTGTATTAGAAAAATAGTAATATCTTCTGAATTTTTAGTTTCAGAATAATATCCATCAATATCACTATTAACAAATGGAATTTTTAGGTGAAAAATAAAGTCTTGATAAATGAACCATTAGTAAAATTATTTAATTAAGTCAAGTTATTCTTCTTAAGTATTAATTCTGTCAAATACAAGAATATTTACTAATTATACTATTCTTTATTTCAATTAGTTAATGTATATTTTAGTAAGATCAAGTTGAATTAATTCTTGAAATAATAAATATGTGATTTGATTAATTGATATTACTTTAATATATTCTGTTAGTAAATAAAAAGTATAGAATTGTAAAGAGAAATTAGATTGGAGGGGATGATAAGATGAGATTAAAATATTATAACAAACTGATACTGAAAGAATATACAGACAAGTTTATTAATTTACTTTATAAAGTAGATCTAGAAAATAAATATCTGGAAGAATATAAGATCTAAACATACAGAAGAGGATTGAAATCAGAAATCAGAAAATGAGTTCAGATCTTAGCTGATGGAACTTTCTTAAATATGGTATAAGTTGCCAAAAATGTAGAGAAAGCAGATGCAAATATACCAATCCAAGGATATTATCAATCTCAAATTCAGAATAACTCAATACTGAATATTATATTGATAATGCTTCAAGGTTTTAATCAATGAATAGAAAGTATTAAAATCAATAAAAGATCTAATTATAATAGAAATAATTCAGATTATAAGTCTAATAATCAAAATTCTAAATTAGTTTTAACCTGTTATAATTATGATGAATCAAATCATATTCATCCTAACTATCCTTAGCTATAATCATACTGGAATAATCAGAACAACTTTGAAAATAATTATCAGAGAACTAATAGAAATAATTAGCAATAAAATAATATGCTATTAAATCAGGCAAATACTAGCAATAATCAAAATGTATTATTAGTCCAAATACAAGCTCTTACTGATAGTATTTAGATATTAATTGCCAAATCTAATAATATAAATTTGCTACTTGGTATATATAAATACTTGGCTACTGAAAAAAAATCCAGAAATTCCAGAACTATTTCTTATGAAACTAGACCTGTAAGTTGATCCTATAAAGAAATAATTGATAAAAATGAGGAATTAAATGATAATGATAAAGAAGAACAGAAAGATATTCCTGAAGTTATTCTTGATCAAGATATAAATAATGCTGAACTATCTAAAACTCTTGAAGAAGAACTTATCAAAAAGACTATTTGCAAAAAGAAAAGTAAAATCACTTTACCTGTATTTACTACTATGACTGAACTATATGATATTCTAGAAGATTTAGCCTAACAGAAAGCAAATATAACTATTGCTCAGCTCATTCAGATCTTACCATTACAAAGAACTTAATTATCAAAAGGAATATGCTGAGCTACAGTATTAAAACCAAAAAGAAAAAGAAGAGTATTACTTGAACAAAAACTCAAAATCACATCTGCTTAGTGTGAAGTAAAAATTAAAAGAAATATTATTGATTTAAATATTGATACCAGTATCTTCAGATATGTTACTATACATAACTTTATTAAAGATATGGGATTGAAAATATAACATAATTCAAATATTTTAATATCAAATATAAATAATATATTTAAACAATCTCTTAGAGCTATTGACAATCTACTTTTGAACATTGATAGAATCATGATTCCTACTGAAGTAGATATTACTGAAATGAAAATATCCTCAGTAATTATTGGCATAGACTTTTTAAATAAAATCAAAGCTAATATTAATATCAAAAAAGAATTATTCATTTTTAAATATGATAATAAAAAAGGAAAAGTATTAATTAAATTTATTCATGATGATAGAGAAGAACTAATTTTTAATAATACTAGTTCTAAAGAAGATGAATTAGAAGAAGATTCTGAAAGTGAATTTAAGAAATAATACTTGGAGAAGAAGACTTTCCTCATGTAGCAAAATAATGATTGGAATACTATAATTTCTAGATAACAAGAATTTCAAGATGATGATAGTATTGAAATCATTATCAAAGAAGTCTGGACCTCTATTGAAACTCTAAATCAAAGATTAAAAGATGTTAACTTTAGAGAACTTCTATTTCAAATTATCTAAAATGTTAAAAGAATTTATGAAGTACAAGTCTATCAAGAAGGAATTAAAATTAAATATATCTAGGAAGATTTCAAATGACTTGACAAAAAGTTTACTTAACTATGTAATTAGAATAACTAATAGTTATTTGACTGGCAAGGACCAAATAGTAATGCTGGTGCTATAGAAATATCTTTATGTCTGATCATCAATATTGCTAATGTTATAATAATCTTACTGACTGGATAATAATTAAAATTCATAAACTCTTTCATGCTGAATTTAAAACTAATAAAGATTAGGCTGATGAAATCAGTGTTGGACTATGATTTATTATGATCTATATAAGTTATATGATCATTCATAACTCATAAGCTCATAAAAATGATCGTATGATCTATGAGCTTAGTCATAATTTTAGCTAATAGAAAATTAAAAAAATTAGTCAATAGAAAAATTAAAAAAATTAACCAATAGAAAAATTAAGAAAATTAGCCAATAGAAATTCAATAAATTAATTTTTCAAGCAATGAAAAGTAGTACTTTAGAATCATGTTGGAAAGGAATTTTGATCAAAAGGAAGGGTAATGCATGATGAAGATAAGTTTGAAATTCTTATTTAGCACTTATATTTCAGAAAACTTGTAAAGCTGATTATATGAAAAAGAATATTTTGGTTCAAAAGGTTCTTAGCCCAAATTAACATTCTAAAAATATTTTGAAGTTCGAGATTGACTCAAGATGGAATAGGAAAATTTTGTGATTAGATTAATTATAATTTTGATTTTGTAGAAAGTTGAGTCTCTTCTCTCTTCTTTTATTTGTATGCTAAAATAAGCATCCAAAAATACTCAGCAGGTTACCCAAAATCAGAACATCTAAAAAGATAGAAGCACTAACTGGCCATAGAGCAAATAAGTGGAATATAAGTCTTACGTATTATAGTACTAAGAGTATGTAATAGTCCTATCAATTACAAGACTGCCATTTATTAAAGTAATGGAGATTCATGTATTAATAATTTTTACATTTATTCAAGCCAATTTACTGGTGTAGATGTATAAGTTAATAATCTTACTTGTATTTAGATATAACATTTTTGATTTTACAAAAAGAATCAAAAAAGAGTGAATTTTATTAATTATTTACATGAAAATCTGATCCTAAATACAAAGAAGTTTCTAAAGAGAATATGAATAACAAATCCAAAGGCTATTTTGCAAATTCATCATCAGTAGGATATATTTCTCATCCTCCAAAATTAAAATTATTATTTCATTCATTTGATAATAAAACTTGATCTTTTAAATTATCAAATTAATTCTCTCAAGTTTTCAAATTTATCCATTTCTTAATTAGCTGTTTTTATGTTTCTTCCGCTTTAGTAGTAGATAAATTTTCACTTTCTTCAAGTTTTTTCTAACTTAACACATTGCAAAAACTACTTGTTTCCTCTTTAAAATCATTCTCATTAGTAATAATCTCATTATCACTTATTTAATATTCTTCATTTGTAATTAATTCAGGTTCTGTTGATTCTTCATCTGCTGATATTGGTATCGTAATATGTAGTCACTAAATTTTATTATTATATTCTCTGGCAGATTTTATTTTGCATAAATATAAGATGTCACTTTGAATTTGGCTTATTGTCAAGACTTTTTTTTGCTATAATAATTTAAAAAAGATTGAGCATATTATGAGCTTTAAAAATTAAAAGATAAACTAATCTCTAGCCAGTTTCGATGATTAGTATGAATTAACTCTATACATAATCATAATTATTTCACTGAGGCAGAATTTACACATATACCATAAATTCTAATCACTACTCTTGCTAATTCAGAATCTATACCATTAGTTGATTCCTAAAAATCAATTAAATTGCTATTAAATTGAGAAAAAGAATCAAGATCATAAGGATCAACTTCCTATTTGTACTTAATTAATTTAGCTAAAATTGAAACAGGTTTATTATTAAACTATGCTTCATAATAATACTTTAACTATTGTCCAATATGAGTCCAAGAAAGATTAGAAACAGTACTGTAAAATTTTGAGAACTTGTATTGAGGATGTAGTGCAAAAGAAAGGAGAAGAAGTAGTTGCTCCTATTGACTCCAACATGATTTTAATCATGCCATCATTTTTATGCCAAAGTCAAGATCATGATGGTTTTCAAAAATTTTCATTATGTAGCTGAAATAATGAAGTACTTTATATAACTAAGCAGTATCTTTTTGAAGTTTGTTAAGAAAGTTACAAAGAGGATATAGTAGGTCTTGTAGATCAAATAATATAGTCCAAAATTGTGAATTATTTATAATATTAGCAATATCATCAGGAAGTTTTTGAGTATTATCATGATTTCTTGATTGATTATTAAGTAAAACAGATGAAATACTATTTATTTGAGTTACATTTGTCTGATGATTATTAAACTTCACTGAAAGAAACTAATAATAAAAAAATTAATATTATAAATTAAAAATATTATATTTTTTTATAATAAACATACCTTAAGAGCTGATTGTGACTTTAATATAGAGTGAAAACAAAAATAATACGAATTTTATCTTGTATTGCCAGATATAATTAATATAACTATTTTGTTGTATATTCACATTTGTTCATCTTTGAGATTTTCCATGAAAAAAACTGATTTATGAAAAAAACTGATTAATTTTATTGCTTCTTTGGATATTCTTTGATAAAGTTCTGATTCTTTAAAAACTTCTCCAAAGATTAAATTTGTTTGGTGAGTCATACATAGCAAAAAAATCTTTTGTGGATATTTTTGTCACAATTGTCATCTGTTTGATAAATAAAAAAAATTAAATTAAGATAATAAACAATATAAATAACTGTAAAAATACCTTGCCACTGCATATTCTCCTGCAAAATCAGAAACAAATGCTTTTATACTTATTTATTTTTCTTGTGTTTCTGATATTAAACTCTCAATATACTCAATTACATTTATTATTTGTGATCTTTCTGTACTAATATCACATATACTCTATACTAAAGATTGTCTGATTGTAGTAATTAATATAACTCCCCAGATATGTTCTTGTTTAACATTTGTCTAACCATCAAATGTTACAGTAACTCCATCAGCATTATTTTTCACTATCATAATTATATTATCATATAATATTTGTGTACTTTTCATAAGAATTTTTTCTTCAATTGCTTTGCATTTTGGTAATTTCAATCTAGGTATTAAAAACTGAAATAATATAATTATATCTTCATTTTCAACAAATATAAAAGGAAGAGTATTAGAAATAATTATTCTCAATAATAATTATTCAAAATATTATCTATCATTAGTGGAAAAAGGCCATTAAAAAAAATTCGTAATTGCTGATTATTTGTTATAATTAGTGAAAGTTATAGATATTGAAAATTGACTTGATTGTGATATCATTAAGTTTTTTCATATTGTAAAACTTGATATTAATATTATTTCAACTTCTATATCAGATTCTTTATCTATTATAAAGTTAGTTTAAAATAATTATTAAATAAAAATAATAATAAGTAAATTAATTACTATCACGTCTTCTTTTATGCTTTTTTTATTTTTTTATCTTCAGGTACTGACAAGAATAAAATTTTTTGAACTTTTTCCTTAGTATTTTCTTCATGAAAAGTCATATATTTTGATAAATGGTTATGACATAAAAGTACTTGATTTATAGTATAACATTCTGGATTTATTTGAGCTGTTCTCAATTCTTCATATTTTCTTATATACTAGTTACATACTGCAATAGCATTTGTAGAATTATTAGGATTTTTTATCAAAGTAAAATAACTTCTAAAGTTATAAGATGATATAAAATTATAAAGAAAAATTTTGATTTTTGATTGGCTTAAAATTATTAAATCATATGATTTATGTTATATGATCATATGATCTTGATCATAAAAATCATATGATTGATGATTATACTTTATGATCATATGATCTTATGATATAGAGTCATATTGTCATATGAGCTATATCATAATATAAATATTCTATGACATATATCATAGTCCAATACTGGATGAAGTTGAACAAGAACTCTTTGTTAATAAAAGAATCAAGAAAAGCTTTAATATATATTAATCTGTCACTCAACAAATTCATCCTAATTCTCAGATTGAAAGATACTATAAATATGAAAAATATATAGATAAATATTATACTGAAATATATTTTAAAATAAATAGAGAAAAAGCAATCACTTGTGATAATTGTATTAGAGAAAAATAATTAAATCTTCCTGCTTGCTCTCAATATGATGAATGTAATAAACCCAGAGAAATATTTATTACTGAAAGTTATGAAAAGAAATATTTCTGTACTTATGAATATCAATATGTTTATTAGTTTAATCATGAAGGATGAAGAAAAAATATCAAAATAATTAACAAGCTTAGAAAAAGAGAAATACTATTAGAAGTTTATAAAGAATGTGATAAAATTGACAAAACAATCCTATCTTGCTTTATATATGAGAATGACTTTGTTTATGAAATCATTTATAAGAGTTCTGTAAAAGTCTCTGCTGCTGAAATATTTCAATACATTTATTAATAACTCAATTCTAATCAAAGATAATAGCTTGCTTGCTTGAATTATATCAATATGAAACTCTGTCAAGAATATCTGATTTCTTGTGATAATGACAAATGTAATGATTGTGTACAATCTGAACTTCCAGTTAAATTAGATAAAGAAAAATATTCTATGACTTTGAAATCAATTTCAGAAGAAGCAGTAATAAATAAATTAATTGAAGAAATTAGTTTTATTCCTATTTTAACTTAGTCTTCTCAACTCAAATTGAATAAAATACATGAAAGATTCAATACTATTTATCAAGCTCTTAATAAACTTTTGTAACAATTTAATAATTATTTAAAGGATACTTCTGTAAAATAAAATAATAATTACTATATAGTCAAAGTTTATAATGATCAAAATAAAGGAAAATTACTAGAAAAAGCATATCCAACTGATGCTGGATATGATATTTATTATACTAGGAAAAAAGTAATTAGAATTCCCTCACATTGAATTATATTAGTAGATATTTATATTGCTATAAAAATTCTTGTAGGAGTTATATGTCAAGTAATGTCTCACTCATCTCTTGTAAAACAAGAAATTAATATTAAAGGTAGAACTATTAATTCTAAATATACTGGAAATATCAGTATCATCATTCAAAATAATTTAGAAGATAATTATATTATTAAATCAGATCAGAAAATTGCTCAACTCATATTTCTTCAACTTGCACCTATTAATTAACTTAAGTCAGTTTCTACTAGAGAAAAACTGGGACAATATAGTCAAGAAACAGCTGGATTTGGATCTACTGACTATCAAGAAGCCTATACCTATTTCTTGAAATAAGAATAAGAAGAAAAAGTTATTGAACAACAAAAATTAATTACTAAATAAGAAAGACTTCTTACTCAACTATTAGAAAATAATGCTGATATCTTTGCAATTGAATTACATAAACTTGATCAAAATAATATAATTTAACATGAGATATATACTGAAAATAAATCACCTATTAAACAATAATCCTATAGAACTACCCTTTCAAATTAATTATTCATATCAGAAAAAATTTAAAGAATATTAAAAGTTAATATTATTCAACTATTAACTAGTCCTTGGACTTCATCTATTATTATAGTCTCTAAAAAGAATGAAAAGACAAGATTTTGTGTTGATTATCAAAAAATAAATACAATCATTCAAAAAGATGCTTACCTATTATCAAGAATTGATAAAATGATGGACTTTCTTGAAAATGCTTATTGATTTTCATTTATGAACTTAATCTCTGGATACTAGTAAATTAAAATAAAAGAAGAAGATAAATCTAAAACTGCTTTCATCTTTAGAGAAGGACTTTTTGAATTTAATATCATGTCTTTTGAATTATATAATGCTTCAGTAACTTTTTAACATACTATAAATATAGTATGAGAAGAATATAATTAGAATTTTGCCAATATGTACATTGATGATCTGAATATATTCTCAAAAGATTTTGAAGAATACTTGAATCATTTTAACAAAGTATTTTGTAAAATTAGAAATGCCAATTTGAAACTCAATCCAAAAAAATGTAACTTTTACAGAAGAAAATTATTATTTTTTGGACATATCATAACTGAAGAAGAAATTTCTCCTGACCCATTAACTATTCAGAAAATATAAGACTTTTCTCAACCAAGAATTATTAAAGGACTCTGATTATTTCTTGGATTAGCTAAATATTATAAAAAATTTATTAAAGAATTTTCTCAAATCATTGCATTTTTATTCAAATTATTTCATAATAAATAATTATTTATTTAGATTATAGATCAAGAAAAAGCTTTTTAATAAATTAAATGATATCTTACAACTACACCTATTTTGATTTATTCTAATTTTACAAAGAAATTCTATCTTTATACTGATATCTCAGACTCAGGACTTGGAACTATTCTATCTTAAAAAGATAAAAATAAAAGAAAATAAGTAGTTACTTATGCAAGTGTCACTTTAAAATTAAATAAACAAAAATATGAAGTAACTGAAAAAGAAGCATTAGTAATAATATAGACTGTTAGACAATTTTATTATTATTTACTTGAAATAATTTTTAAAATCATTACTGATCATAATATCTTAAGATGGTTATTTAAAAATCAATCAAGTTATTTTGCTAGAGTAAACTGTTAAATTATGTTTCTTATGAAATATACCTTTATTATTACTTATTAATCTGGAAGAAAGAATCAAAATGCTAACACATTATTTTAGATATATTCAAAAGATCATTAAATAATTTTTCTCTTTATAATAACAATATAAATTTAATAACTTACTATAACTTACAATGATATTTGAATAATAAAACTTATCTTGTAAGATCAATTCTTGAATAATAACACAAAATTTATAATCAAGCAAAATATTTTTTAAAATTAATAGTATATTATACAAAATCAATAGAAGAAAAGAACTAACTACATCTCTTTAAGTTATCAAAGAAATAAAAACTATTTTTATTAATTTATATTCAAGCTTTTTATCTAAATATTTTGAATATAAAGAAATCTATCAATAAATTACAAATAAATATTGATAAAATAATATGAGAACAGATATCAAAAATTATATGAAGACTTATGAAATTTGCTAGCAAACTGATAGAAGAACTACTTAACAAGTATTATATCCTATCAAAATTAAATAACTCTTTGATAGAATAATTATTGATCTTATTAGATCTAGTAAAATAACAATAACTGGAAATTAGTATATCATTATAATAATAGATTATCTTACAAAATGGTCTGAAACTAAAGCTATTCCAGATAAGAAAGCTACTACAATCACAAAATTTATCTTTGAAGAAATAATATATAGATATAAATATTCTAAAAAAATTCAATCAAATAATGGATTGGAATTTGTCAATAAAATAATTAAAAAATTATCAATAAAATTCAGAATTAAATATAAATTTTCTTTACCTTATCACTCACAAATAAATAGAATAATAGAATACTTTAATAGAATACTGTATACTAAAATTAATAATAATATATGAACAAGATTGGGATATCTTTATTTCTGCTACTCTTTTTACTTATTGAACTAATAGAAATTTAATAATAAAGCATAAATCATTTTTCTTAACCTATGGACAAAATGCTAAATTACCTATTGAATTAAAAATTTCTGCCTATTTGGAAGAGAACTCCATAGAAGAAGAAAAGTTAATATAATAAATATATCATACAATAGATCAATTACCTCAACAAATATTAGAAGCTAAATAAAATATAAAAGAATGACAACTGCGATATTCTCAAATATTTAATAATAAAATTCAAAATGAAATAGTTTTTGAAATTGAAAACAAAGTATTACTATTTAATATGAAATAATACTCAGTAATTGGAGATAAATTTTAACCTATCTGGAGTAAAGAATGGTACTATATTCATGATTATGCTAGATATAATTCTTACAAAATTCATAACCAGAAAGAAAAAGTTTATAAGTATTCTATTAATAGAAGATAACTTAAACATTATCATGATTATCAAAATTACTTTGAATCACAAATTATTATTAAGTAACTCACATGGATTATCTCTTTAATTTTTGTCATTCTTATATTTAAAATTCTTTTCTATCTTATTTTTATCTATTTTTATAATTATCCTTACCCTAACATTTTTAATATACTATTGCTTATAATAGATTTTTAGCTTAAATTTTATATAAATACTCTCTCTATTTCTCTTTTCTTTTTCTTTATTCTTTTACATTTTTATTTTTATCTATTACCTTTTTATTCTTATTATCTTATATCTTTTCAAATTTCTTTATACTTTTACTCTTATTATTTCTTATCATATCTCAATTATCAACTTGAATTATTCTTTTGATAATTAAATCTCTTAGAGAAATTTATCAGGAAATACTTGCTCACCAACCCTTTGAAATGATTACCTTTTCAACTTATAGATTACTTATCTGTAATAATATAGGACAAGAAACTAATATTATACTCTTGAATTTACTCATACAACCTGAATTTATTAAAGATATTAAAATTGATAACCCTTTTCTTTTGGATATATAAATAAATATTGAATCATTTAAAGTACCTATTGAACTAGTTAATACAAATACTAATTTAGACTTTGACTGATTAAATATCTTTATTATTACTTCCTCTGAAAATAAATTTAAAATTAATATTAAATAAGAAGATATTGAAAAAGAATTAGAATTTGTAAGTTCTAATAGTTTAACTATCTCTGAAGAATAATCTGAAACATCAATATTTATTATAAAAGAAGATAAATCAATCTTGGATAAAGATTGGCCAACTTAATTTAAAGAAGTCATATTATTAATTTATAATAATTCTTTAAATAATAATAACCAGATAATGTTACAATATTATAAACTTAGATATATACTTTCAATTTAATCTCAGAAATACTCAAGAAATATGTCAGAAATTAAGAAAAATATTGAGAATACTCTTGAAAAATGCATATATGATAGACTATATAATGTTACTCACAAAGTCTTTTTCATTTATAATTCTGAAGAAGAGATATTTGATAATAATTTGAGTTTACACTAATCAAGTTACATTACTTGAACAAGAAAGAATTATTAAAGATTATTAATTGATTTTTGCAAAAGCAAAAATTTTCTGAAGAAAAATCATATGTTATCATAGTGACATAAAATTTCTTAATTTCTTAATCTTTTTTTAGTTATGAAAAATTATATTTTATTAATTTTTATTTATTTTATAAATATCTCTATTTTCATATTATTTATTATTATATTTATTATCACATTTTTATTTTTAAATACTATATTTTATTTAATAATTGGAATCTATATTTTATTATTATATATAATATGATATTTATATACATAGTAAAATAGTATAATGAAAGATTATTTTTAATTTTGATAGAATAGTTAAATTTGAATGATGATGATCTCAAGCATCTTTTCTCATCCTTTGATATCCTTTAATATTTTCTCATATTTTTTCATATCTTTCTACATCTTTTAATATTTTTTCACATCTTTTAATATTCTTTAATATTTTTTAATATTTTTTAATATCTTTTAACATACTTCAACATAACCTATTTATAATTATTTATACTATAGTACTTTAATTATAATTTATATATTAAATAGTATTAACTAATAATACTATTATCATTTTAAGATTATGCATATATAATTATTTTAAAATGATAATAGTAACTGTATTCATAACAGTTATTTACTTTTATAACTTCAAGAGATTATATGACTGATTATTCTTTTAATAAGATGATATATGTGAGATTTACTTTTGACAAAATATGATTATCTTCTCAATAAGATAATTTATACATATTTTACTTAT